>APFE031460585.1:4410-21750 GCA_000404065.3 Pinus taeda | reverse complement strand
AGTGCAAGGAAATAACTCACCCATATTCCCAATACACGCCATCCGTACAATGTGCATCTATAGTCACCCAGCCAACTTGTATGTCTCAGTCCCAATCAATCTATGTTATTATATACTCAAGAGTTTAGGAAAAGAGCTCTAATGCTAGGAGTAGACTTAGAGTCACAAGATACCTTGTTGAAATACATAGGAGGGTTGCATAGCTATCTTCAACATACTATTATTATATTCAGTCCCACGAATCTTGATGAGGTTTGCGTTCAAGCTACACACCTCGAAGCAAGAGGGAAAAATATACAGGAAGAAGGTATGAAGTATAAAGGAAAGCATAAGAAAAATGCTTCTGTTAAGAAAGAAGGGGAGAAACTCCTGTGCAAGAATTGTTTCAAGGAAGGACATGATGAAGCGCATTGTTGGAAGCTTCATCTAGAATTACGACTGAATAAATTCAACAATAAAGGGAAATAAAATACCAATGTTGTTGCACAACAAGACTTGGGTTCAGACTCAGGGGATGTGTTATCACTTAAGGTTACAAGTTCATCTATGTACAAAGATCCATATATAAATTTTTGGTTCAAGTCAATAGGTTGTTTAGGTTTATTACTTTAAAATTAGTCTTTTCCAAAGATATTGAGGTATGTCCTTGTTAAAAATCGTTAGTTTCCATCTCCCATAGCATATCTAGTCTTGATTATATCATTCTGACATTGCACAGTTGTGTAGCATAAATATGATTGGCCTGTTTTAACTGCGGAATCATTTTCCACCATTCCTGAGCAGCCATTGCGTAGCGCGGCATGTCATTTCATGATTGCCAGCGCTACGAAATCGGGGATTTGGGTATTTTCTGCAGTACATTGTCTTGAAGTGTCAAATCTTGGGGTGTGAGTCATCAAAAAACCGTTTAGATATGTTAGTCGACATCCCATCTAGATCATAATAGGATCCATCCCGCCATTTGAATAGGATCACACACATGTCTATGATGTTAATCAATCTTATGAGGTAAGGTGGTGCAATTATGTTTATTCATGACTGCATAACGTGCCTATCCCATGCTAAGTGTTTCAAAAAACAAAAGGAAGCCGCCCGAATTCTTATTCAAAAGAAAGTCTACTGCAAGCGAGCCCGCATTCTGAAAGCCAAAGTTGTTGAGAGATTTGTAATTGCTGATTGAGTTTCTGTGCAAAGATTTTTCTGAGCAAGATGGAAAAACGAGAGAATAGATCCGGGAGATGCTTAAGGACAGAACCAGAGGGACTCGACCTCACGCTAAGGGATGAAAGTGTTGCTCGAGCGTTCAAACAAGCCGGTTGCTGGAGGGTTTGTGAGAAACTAAAGGGCGGGCATACGGAGGTAACCAAAGCTTTTGCTCTGAACTTTAGTGGTCTAAATTCTAAAGTTGCATTATTAGAATTCCCTGTTTCTCCACAAGTTATCTCTGTTGTTACCGAGATTCCAAGGAGTGGTCAGGAGTGGTTCAAAAACTACAAGTTTGATACAACACCATGCAAAGAATTTCTGAAAGAGCAATATGTCAACCAGGACCTTTCTAAGGCAATTCCCAGGCATTATATCAAAGAGCAGTATGCTCTACTACTTACAGCTATTCAGAAGTACCTCACTTGTGAGGGCAGGTATACTAAAATTTACTCCTACCATTTCAAGCTTCTGTTACACTTCACAGGAAAGACCTCCATAGATATTCCTTTCTATTTGTTTAGGAGTCTAGGCAAAATGTGTGACAAGGTTCAGTATAAAAAGCAAAATCATGAAACGTCTCTTTTTCATCATGGCCTAATCAAGTTACTGGTATTAGATAGCCTGAGTAAGATTGGAAGGGATTGGGATTCATTTATCTTCATGTCGGGTTTCCAAAGTAAAACTGGTCTAACCCCTTTACCAGACAGAGAAAAGGAAAAAGAGACTCAAGAGTCTGCAATGGTTGAGGAACCTGTACTGGAAACAATAGTTGAAGAGCCCACAGTGGCTAAGCCTAAGCAGCAGGCTAAAGACCGTAAGAAAACAAAGGATAAAACAAAACAATCAGGGAAACCCATAGTTATCAAAGAAACACCAAAACCATCTGAGCAAAAGATGAAATACCAAAAAGTGGCATCCAAGCCAAAGGAAATAGCACAGCAAACCAAAATCAGAACAAGGAGCCAATTGAGCAAAGAAAAGGGAAAGTCAATTGCAACAGAGGACAGCCCCATGTCAAAGGGTAGCCTTAAAGATTTATTAGAAGCCATTGACTTTGAACAAGCTACTTCTGTACAAGTGGAGCCCGTGCCAATAGACCTGACACATTCATCTCCTGACAGTTCTAAGAAATCTAAAGCCTCCAAAAGGCTCAGATTCGAAGAAGCGGGAAAGGAATTCATGGTGAGGCCCCGAAGGCCAATTACTAGAGGTCAAGCACAAGCAGCTGAACAAATTCCAAAGGATGAGGAGACTGCCAAGGCAATAACAAAACAAACTAAACCATTGCCTGAGATAGAGAAACCAGAAAGGATAGAAAAAGCATATAAGGCAAAGAAGGCAGAAAAGGCAGTAAAGGTAGAAAAGGTACAGGAGACTAAAAGGATAATTTATACCAGAGAGCAGACCAAACAAAAAGGAAAACAGGTAGCTCAGGCCAAAGAAACAAAGGAGACAAGAAAGAAAGAGGTAAAAGTAAAGACTCCTTTAGTTAAGAAAGGGAAAACCTCATCCTCTAAGGAAAAATGGGAAGCAGCTGACCAGGAGTTGGCCAATTATGAAAAGACAGTGTCCGAGATTGCTGCTATGGAAAGTGAACTGGCCAAACTAAAGGCTCAGCTAGGCCAGTTAGCTGCCAAATGAATTTATTTTCATTATTGCACCAAGTTTTGTTTCATGTTTTTTTTAAAGTTCATTAATGTTTTTGAGGCATGTATAAAGGAAAGGATAGTATGCTATTTTTGGATCAAAAGAAAAGATGTGGCAGTCTGAAATGATTGAAGACTGTGATTTTGTGATTTTGCAAAATACAGCAGTTGCGTAGCGCGCTACGAAACTGCTGTAGGTGACTATTTTTGAGGGAAAATTTGAAAATGTTGCTGAGGTCACCAAATTTTGTGGAGAAAGGCTTCGAGGATGGAAAGGGAATCACCATGGTTGCTTAAGCCTTCAAAAGTTGACAAGTGTAAACCTCAATGCATAAAGGTAAGATCTGTTGTTTTTCCCAGGTTCCATAAAGCTCCTTTATGACTGCAGAATTAGGGTTTTCTGGTAGGCTTACCAGGGTTTTGAGTTCAACACCTGGCAGTATTCGAAAAGTATCTTTATTATTCAGGCAAATGGTGTATGGCATGGTCATTAAAGGTCATTAATATAGCTTAAAGCATATTTTGTTGGAAAAAGAACATGGAGCAAAACAGGGACCGGGAAAACAGAGGATATTTCTGCAACAAATATAGAGTCAGCAACACCTTCAGGATCCAAGGCAGCAAGTACAACGAATGCTCCTCAAGATACATTTCAGCTCCTACATGAAGAACACAACTGTCAGAAATCAAGAAAGAATCAAGTAAACAAGGAGAAAGAAGTATAATTGGATTAGAACTAGGACTCTTTGCATTAAAAGCAATACCTCTGTATTTAGTAAATTAGTTTCAATACGGATAAGGTAGTTAATTTTAAGTTTTCGAGCTCCCTTCATGCTTGTTGAGGAGACTCAAGATAGTATAGCTTTATTTCCTATATATAGCAAGAACTTGGATGTATCAAGGGTTGGAGACTTTTTATGAAAAAGACTGAGTTCTCATATTGGTGTATGTACATTTTCTTATTACAGTAATAGTAAACGACTGTTGTTTTTTCTCAAGATTCTCAATGGTTTATATTGTTCAAATGTGATGGTGTTTTATTTTCTTAATGTTCTGGCACAGCCTTGTTATAACATAATCACTCAGAATTCATTTCCAATGCTCTGACTTCCTGTATGTTTGGCAAGTGGTGGTTTTTGTTAATGTTCTTGTACAGCCTTTGTTACAACACAATCACTCAGAATTCATACCTTATGCTCTGACTTCCTGTGTGTTTGGCAAGCTGTGGTTTTTGTGAAGTAATGTTTGAACAATTAATGCAAAGAGCCTTGACTTCCATGAAATGACTGTAATTTGTTTACTAAGCGTATGAGACTCCATAGCCCAATGAAGACCAAATCTGATGTGTGTCCAACCAGCTTCATTTTCATAAGTGTGTAAAGAGTTAGCCCTCTGTTATTGTGATTAATTCTTATCAGAAGTTTGCGAGAGAGCCCTCTCTGATCAAGGAGGCTAATCTTTGGTCTAAAGTCTGGTCTGAAACAGTTGCATAAGATTTCACTAGGTTGCAGCCCTTAGTGTGTGATTTTGTGACAACATAACCCATTAAGAAGGTAAAATCCATTTAAAAAGGGAAATACTCCCAAAACAAATTTTTTGCTTTGTTACGGCCTTAAGACAGACTTCGAGGCTAACCTCATCACAATCGGCCATCGCAATGTCCAATGGTCATATACATATGAGCCATCACCCTTCCGACTCCGATATTCCACTATCAGAATGCATATATTGATTCTTTTATACTAAAATCCCGACCATACCTAAATGCGGGAATACAAAGGAAATTCCCCTCCGAGCAGCATACACGGACCTCAAATAATATAGGCCCGCGACTATGATTGTCGTTGGGTCCGATCACTACTTACTTCATGCTTCTGCTGTGCCGGACTCCAATGGGTCTGAGCTCCGATATTCCGATAATCGCTATCAGCTATCGCTTCTTCAACCGTGCCTAACATCTTCCACTGCGAACCTCCGATTACGCGATTGCCGATCAGATTATTGGCGATATCGCCAACTACTCGTCGGAGTTGATATTTATGTGGTCGCCATCCTTTGGTACCTCCAAAATGCGATTGCGACTTTCAATCGTGGTTGTTGATCTTTGAAGATCTAATGGAAGTTGAGCATCTAACCTTTACTTCTCGGCCGCCTCTCTTACTTCCATGTTTTCAATGGTTTCTGTGGCTCTTTTGGGTTCTTCAGAGGTTCCGGCTTTTCGTTCTTCTGCTACTCAATTCATTCCTGTTTGAGCTTAACTCTTAAGCGCATCCTTGCTATGCCATTCCTTCAGAGCTTCCTCGACCTCTTCACTTGGATTCGAAATCCATTGTGATTCCTCTGTATCACTCCTCTTTTTGCGTGTTCTGCAGAACTCTGTCTGTAACCTCCTGTCACAGAGCCTACGGATTCACATACAAGCAACACTTAAAACACGCATTTAATTCTTTGACAAAATCAGGAATAAATCTGAATATATATTAATGTAAAAGCAGGACTACATTCGAGAAACCTCGATCTCACACATACACACATATAGGCCTGATTCTACTATTAGTGGTCTCCTCTCTCTATTGAACACGCAAGTTCACTTATTTATGAGAACACATTGGATTGGATCACTGAAGGATCTGATCACTCCTCTAACAAAATCCCTAAAGCTCTCTGCATGCACACATATGTGGCAGACTTTATCAACTCCATATTTTTCTTTGTTTAAAATAGAAAAGTCTCCTTATCATCTCAATGGTCCACATCTACTCTAATTAATTCCTAAAAACTCTTTCTTTCTCCTAGAGAGTTGGATTTGACTTCTACCACTCATGTTCTCATTTATTTATTTTGAGAGCACTTACATATTCTCTCATTATCTAATTAAATCACTTAAAAGCCTAAATATTATATTGAATTGAGACTTAGGAAACTAATTTCCCTAAAATACATGACCCCCTATGTCTACTTTTTACAATGATTTTCCCTTGGGCGAATGCTCCTGCATCAAATTGGAAGAAAAAAGAGCAAAATGGCTTTGTTATAGTTGCGATAGAAAATACACTAAAAGTCATAAGTGTGCCGAGAAGATATTATTTTACATATATTGTGAAAAGGAGGAAGAAAAAGAACAAGAAACATCAAAAGAAGAGGATATACATTAGGAACAAACCCTAGAGAAAGAAGAAATGAATCTGACCATATCTTGTAATGCATTGGCCAGAATTACAACTCCTCAAACTATCAAAATAGAAGGATATATCAAGAAGAAAAAGGTAATACCGTTGATTGATTAAGGAAGTACCCATAATTTTATTCATTGTAAGATAGCCAAGGAACCGAATTACATCCGATATCCAGCACCAACGTGTTTAGTGATGGTTGCAAGTGGAGGTACCATAAATTGCTTTGGAAAGTGCCATAATATCAAGCTATCCATGGGAGAATAAGTATTGAATATCCCAATGCTTTACATTCCAATGGGTGGTATTGATGTTGTACAAGGAGTCCAATGGCTAAAATCCTTGGGTATAATAGCTTTTAATTTTCAAGAAATTTTCATGAATCTTTTTTCGGAAGGAAAGGAAGTTGAATTAAGGAGTATCACAGGGAAATCGGGAAATGTAATAAACTCTAATGGAATAACAAATCTTCTAAAGAAATAACAATGAGTAATAATTACACAATTATGTTCGCTAGAGGTTCCCACATCAAAATCATCTATTTCTCCAAATCTCCAAAAGGTTTGGGATAATCATTCCAAGGTATTTGAGAGTCCCAAATGCCTCCCACTATTCGTGATCATGATCGTGTTATTCATTTGGTTCCAGGAAGTTTTCTCCAAATGGAGGCCTTAAAGATATCCCTATGCCCAAAAGAGTGAAATTGAATGTATGGTTGCAGAAATGCTAGAGGTTGGTATAATTCAACCTAGTCAAAGTTTTTTCTCTGCTCCAGTAGTATTGGTGAAAAAGAAGGATGGGTCATGGCGCATGTGTCCGACTATAGGGAGCTCTCCTAGCTCACTATTAAATATAAATTACCAATTCTTGTCATTGATGAATTATTGGATGAATTGCATGGATCAATTTACTTCACCAAGTTGTATCTTTGTTCAAGATATCATCAAATCATAATGAATACTCAAGGCATTCTGAAAACAACATTTAGAACTTATGAGGGTCATTATGTATTTTTGGTCATGCCTTTTGGCATTACCAATGCACCTTCTACATTTCAAGGTTTGATGAATTCCATTTTCAAACCCTTCCTTAGAAATTTTTTCTTAGTATTTTTTGATGATATATTAATCTACAGTAATTCTTGGAAGGATCATGTTCAACATGTTGATACGGTGCTCAAACTATTGGAAGAGGTTTCAATGGATTTTATCACGGGTTTACCTAATTCCGAAGGAAAGAGTGTCATCATGGTGCTAGTTGACAAACTTACCAAGTATGCAGACTTTTGTGGAGTATCGCGTCCATTTAAAGCCAATATAGTTTCTACTGCATTTATGGAAACAATTCAAAAGTTACATGGAAATTATTGTAAGTGACAGAGATCCCATTTTCACTGGAAATTTTTGGACATAATTATTTTCTTGTCTTGGTACTCAGTTTGCTCATAGCTCATCTTATCATCCTCAATCTTATGGGAAAACTAAGATAGTAAAAAAATGTTTGGAAGGATATCTTTGTTTCTTTGTATCTGATAAACATACACAATGGGTCAAATGGCTGCCTCTGGATGAATGGTGGCATAACACTTCATTCCATACTACAGGAAAAATGATCCCATTTATGGAACTTTATGGATATCATCCACCGTCCATCACATCATATTTAAGAGAAAATTCTAAAGTTCAAGTAGTGGAAGATCACATCGAGAATCAACAACAAGTTCTCCAACTCTTAAAGGATAACCTCACTTTCGCACAGAATAGAATGAAACAACATGTTGATCAACATCACAATGAAAGAAGTTTTGATGTAGGTGACTGGGTATTCCTATGGCTACAACCATATAAACAAATGTCCCTCAAGCAAGATAAGAAGGATAATAAATTATCACCAAAGTGTTATGGTCCATACAAGGTGTTGCAAAATTTTGGTACTACGACATACAAATTGGAGCTTCTTGCAGCTTCCTGACTGTACCCAGTTTTCCATGTTTCATGCATAAATAAGGTTATAGATGAAAAACTCCTAGTTCAAACAAAATTGCCAAGAAATTGACAAGGAAGTAAAATTCATATTGGAACCTGAAGCATTCAGAGAAACAAGAACTCGAAAGCTACGAAATCAATCAAGTTTAGAGTATCTCATCAAGTGGAAGAACTTACTCGCTGAAGATTCCACATGTGAAGATGACAATTTTATAAAAAGCATCCAAAACTACTCAAGCATTGAGGACAACACTTTTTTGAAGGAGACGGGCATGTTAGGTCCCTATAATACTAGTGATCCCCCATTACTATTGTCATTATAGCCCTTAATGTTATTGTTATGCCCCTATTATCCCCATATTGTTATTATTGTGTCCCATAGAAGCCCACTATCATTATTGTTGTGCCCTTATATTATTATTGTTATGTCGACTTTGATTATATTGTGACCACTTAGACTCCTATAGATAGAAAGGAGGTTCAGTCATTTGCATCATCCAAGAATTGTTCATTTGTGTAATGTAAAGGAGGTTTCCCCCTCGAAGACGCTGATTTTGAAGTCGTTGATCTATCTTTTCTTCTATGTTGTGAGTTGGTTACATAACGGATAGGAACAAACAAAACCCAATTCTTTCATGTTGGAAAGGATATATATATATAATGCAATGCATGCAAGACCAAACATAAACTTCTTCCAAAAATTCCTCTGAAAGAATAAGCAGGAAATAGTTAAAAGGCTAAACTATGACAATACTCATGAATTCTTAAAAAAACAAAAAAAAAATTACACAATGTGTTAATAAACAGATGGAAAAATTACACAATCTATTTGGTTTGCATAATTACCAATTTCCTTTTGTTTAGAAGTTAGCTTTCGTGGATATGTTTTCCACCATATTTTAATGAGGATGGTTTTATTTTATTTTTTTCAACATGGAAATTTAGATTAAAAAAATTTGAATCATTCTCTTAATCACCTAGCTTTTCGAAACATTGACAATGTCCAATAGCTTTCTAAATTCCATATGCTAATTTAAACATTTAAATAATAAATCACCAGCGTACCAATCGTCATTGATAAAATAATCATTCATTGTCACGAGATAAAAGTGTAAACTAGTAAATAAATAAATTGGAAGTTGGCCAAGACCGTTAATTAATCAGATAAAAGTGGAAACCAATAATCAAATTATTGGAAGTTGGTCATGACGGTTAATTAATGAGTATACGTGAAAGAAATTCCATCTGTAATTGAGCCTAGTTCTTTATGACAATGTAAATGGGGCCATGCAGATTTCTTCAACTCTTATTTCAATGTCGGTGCTCACTATTGGATACAGATTGTCATTGATGTCAATATGGCAATAGTCAAGGAGTAGACAGAGCCACCAGAGGAGCAGATGGAGACGAAAGGAGTAGATAGAACCAAATAAGAGGAGCACACAGAGCCATCGGAGCCATAAAGGAAGCAGACAAAGTTATTAGGAGCTATCAAAGGAACAGTGGACGCGTTTAACAACAAACAAACAGGAGCCGTTAGATTTCCAACGAACAGATCCGACAGCTATCGGGCGATAAAGATGCACGGGAGATAGCGAGCGGGAATGGGTGAGTGGGTGGTAAACGGTATTGATTGCACCATCTTTGGAGGGTACGCTGTAATCACACGCGGGCGAGCGATCACAATCACCGGCCGACGCGTGCCAGATGGGACAAGGCAAAAACCGCTTTGATCGCATGATAATGTGTGAGAAGCTTATGGGAGCGATAGGTGTGAATGTCGTTGGATCGCTTGATGGATGATCAGATGACAGGGCTTAAACTATGCGGCTTCTTAGGATCTGATAGGGAAATATTACGTCGGGGTGTAGCGATCAACGGAAAAGGCAGATTTTATATATGTATGCGCAAAATACATTATGAGACTAAGAAAACCACACAACACACACACACACACAACACACACACACACACACACACACACACACACACACACACACACACATATATATTTATATATATATATATATTATATATATATATATATATATATATATATATATATATATTTAACTTTAATCCCACAACATAACATACATCGGGGACAAAACCTTAGATATATTCGTTGAACACTATCGGAGGCGAAAAGCGGACTTGAAAATATATGCACGGGATATTTGGGATCCTATCGAGTTCGGCACATCGCATTGGCACTTTGGAAGCAGGCACTACAATATGTCAACTGGACATTGTGATTTCCGATAGCGATTTTCGCATCGGACCTGACCCTGTGCCCCTTTGCGATCGTTGATAGCGATAAGGTTGCGGACCCGACGAGAGTATCAACTGCTGCTCAATATTATATCGTGTCCATAGGAGGATCGGCCCATCGGCCATCAACAGAGTCATGGGTGTGATATATAAAGGACCCTCGCGAATTGCTGATTGCAATTTCATTGCGGACCCGACATAGGTATAGGTATGGGTGCAATGATCCTTGAAGTCCGCCCTTTAGCACTTTTGACTGTTTTTGCTCATATTTCCTATGTAAATGAATTTTTGGACTGCGCAACTTTTCGAGGCAGAAATACGCTACAGAATGCTCCCGATAGCTCAGAAGGCTAGAACCAAGCCGATTGCGATTGCGATAGAACGTGGCATGTCTATTAAACGAAACAGTCCCAGTGGATGCCTATTATAATTGGAAAAAAAAGGCATGTGTTACAGTTTTAATGCACAGTGACCAAAAAGCCAAGAAGTTGAATGGAAATCTAGCACAGAGGAAACCACAGCGACCAAGGAGGGAAGCTGAAAGATCAAGCGAGTCAGAGGAAATGACAGCGACCGAGGAGGAAGCCAAAGAGGCGGTGGAAAGCGGAAATGAAGAGTCAGAGACATCTGAAATACATAAAAACATAAAAACAAAGTGAGATGGTGATTTATGGATAGATGATCAGTGAGAGAGGAAGCCGAAGAACAGGCAAGAGGAAGGAAAGGCCAGAGAAGCAAGAGAACAGGGGAATAGCAGAATCTTAGCAAGCTTGTGAGTAGAGAACAACAACAAAACAATTTATATCAAGGTTGGGTTGGAGCCCAAGAGGTTGGAGCCTCAGAATTGAACAAGACTGAAGTCATTGGGGGTAGGTGCTCCTAAGTGCGAAATCACTGCAAAATAGAGTTGGTGCTCTAAAGGTTGGAGCCTCACTGAAGTCCAAGTTGGAGCTTGGCAACCATTCACAATCCAATATATACTTATATTGTATTTATTTCATTGCACTGTCTTGAGTCTTTAATAAAATCATTAATTCCAGCTATTGATTTCTATGTTCTATGTATACATATACATATTTATATATGCTTTTGGCAATCACTAGAATAATAAAAAAGTAATAAATACTGATTCACCCTACCCTCTCAGTATTTTCAACAATTGGTATCAAAGCAGGCTTCTTCATACTAGCCTAATATCTTGAAGAGGGATTCGCAGCCATGATGAGAAATCACGAAGCATCAAGAAGACCTCCTTTGTTCGATGGCACTAACTTTGGTTTCTGGAAGAAAAGAAAGACCTACTACTTAATGTCCCTTGGACCTGAAGTCTGGCATTTTGTTTAAAATGAATACAAAACGACTACCACTCTTCTGACAGACCAAGATGAGAGGAAAGCCTACATCGCAAATGCAAAGGCCATGAACTCCATCACTAGTGGAATCAGTGATTCCAAGTTTACAAAAATCATGCACTGTACATCTGCCAAAGAAATGTGGGAGAAGCTAGTTAGCTTGTACGATGGAGGCTCAAAAGTAAAAAAGGCAAAGCTTCAAATTCACAGAAGACAATATGAAAGTTTGAGGATGGAAGATGAAGAAGACATTGTAGCATACCTCCTCCGAGTAGCTGAAGTGGTAAATTCCCTTAAAGGATTGGACGAAAAAATTGAAGAAAGTACCATTGTTCAGAAGGTATTAAGGTCTCTTCCAGAGAGATTTGACTCCAAAATAAGCGCTATTGAAGAAGAAAAGGATATAGATACCCTCAAAATGGATGAACTCCATGGAATTCTCACTACCTATGAAATGAGGAAAGGTGGCCCAAGCTCCAAAGATGCAGCATTCAAGGCCTCAAAGTCAAAGAAGGGGAAAGAAAGGAATGACTGTAGTGATGAGTCAGATGTGGAATTTGAATTGGCTCAATTTGTACGAAAGATGAAAAGAGGATCTAAGCTTAAAGGCAAGTATCCTCTTATTTGTTTTAAATGTGGTAAAATAGGTCATTATGTAGTAGAATGTCCTCATAAACATGACAGTGACGATGAAGGAAATTCTAAAAGAATGGCACATAAAAATAAAGGGTTCAATAAGAAAAACTTCTTCTCCAAGCAAGATGAGTCTGATGAGGATGAGTTTATGGTCATAAAAAAGAAATCAGATGAGGAAAGTGATCATGATGAAAGCCAAGAAGCATTATTCATGGCACTCGCAGATGATGATGACTCAAGGTTGGAAGGAAATGTAGATGAACTGTTAATAAGCGCCATTGAAGAAAATGAGAAACTACGGAACAAAATCATTTCTCTCAAAGTGGAAAACGAGGAAATAAGAAGGAGAGAATATCTCTTGGAAGAAAAGCTTAAAGAAAAACAAGAGACTTGTGAAGAACGTGAGGCCGAAATAGTGTCTTTGAGAAAGGAGTTGGAGCAAATTAAAAATGGTTGTAAAAGCTCTCAAATACTTGAGACTATTCTAAAAAATCAAAAACCTCAAGATGAAAAGTCTAGAATAGGTTTCAAAGGAGAATCCTCAAGCATTAAGAATAGTGCGAAAAGCTATGCCGATGCACTTTCCTGCAATCCAAAAGAGGAAAAAGTATGTTATTAAAAGTGCACCCCCGATCCCAAGAATAAAGAGAGAATTACTCCAAAGAAGAATGTGGAGTCGAATCATGGACACTATAGCAAATACAAACATGTACTCCACCAAGGGCCCATCACAAATCCAAAGAATGAGGGAGGAGTAATTCCCAGGATGAAAATCGACTCAAATCGTGGTTGCTTCAACAAGTACAAAACCATCTTTCTTGGACACTGCTTTCACTGTAAAAACTTTGGTCATCAAGCCAGACATTGTATGGCTCGCAGAAGTGAAAAGACAATGCTGAAGGACCGAATAATCAACTCATATGCCCCCAAAAGGCAAGGAAAAATCAAAACGTTCAATTCATTTGGTCCGTTGACCAAATTTGATCTGATTTGCTCTTCCTGCTACAATAATAGACACTATGAAAAAGACTGCCCACTCAAAGGAAGAAAGACGAGTAGCAAGAACTCCAGCATGGACAAATGCGGCCTGGCTCTATATGCTCAAAATAATGAAAACCAATGGTTTGTAGATAGTGGGTGCTCCAGACATATGACAGGAGAGAGAAGGAAGTTTGCCTCACTGAGCAAAAAGGAAGGGAATGTGTCCTTTGGAAGCGGATCAGGCAGAATTGCAGGAAAAGGAACAGATACTCTGATCAATGGAAAAGGAAAAGCTCAAGATGCTTTGCTAGTTGACGGGCTCAAACACAACCTCCTGAGTGTCAGCCAAATCTGTGATCAAGGACATAAGGTCATTTTCAGCACCAAAGACTATGAAATAAGGAACTCTGCCTTAGGGAAACTTGTGGCAAAAGGGGTGAGAACATCAAACAACATTTACATTCTGACCAAGATTCAAGAAAATAAATGCTACTTAGTCAGACAGATGAGAGTTGGTTGTGGCACAAGCGACTTGGACATACAAGCTTCAAAAATCTGGTCAATATCAGCAAGATCAAAGCTGTACGAGACATCCCAAGGTTGTTCAAACCAAATCAAGCAATGTGTGGTCCATGTCAACATGGAAAGTAGACCAAAACCAACCACAAGACAAAGGAGCTCTATGCATCGAAGCCCTTGGAGATCATCCATGTTGATGTGTGTGGGCCAACTAGAAATCAAGCACTCCAAGGAGAAAGGTACTTTGTGTTATTTGTTGATGATTATACTAGAATGATATGGATATATTTCATAAAGTATACATAAGAAAATTTTGAGTGTTTTAAGAATATAAAGCCCTTGTAGAAAATGAAAAAGATTCAAAAATTAAGTGCCTCACAATAGACAAAGGAGGAGAATTCACATTAAACGAGTTTAGTGAGTTCTGTAACATTCATGGAATTAAAAGAGAATTCTCGACAACCAGAACACCTTAGCAAAATGGAGTAGTTAAAAGAAGAAACTGAACAGTCCAAGAAATGGAAAGAACTATGTTATTAGTAGCAGACTTACAGCCTAGATTCTGGAGAGAAGTAGTAGGGGCAGTTGTCTATACACTAAATCGAACTCAATTAAGACCAAATTGTGAAAAAACTCCTTATGAGCTATGGAATGGAAGACTTGCTTCGGTGAAGTATTTCAAGACCTTTGGAAGCAAGTGCTTCATAAAAATAAATGATGGTTCAACAGGGAAGTTTGATTCTCGAGTTGATGAAGGGATATTTCTTGGATACTCTACACAGAGCAAGGCTTACAAGTGCTACAATTATCGACTGAAAAAAATAGTGGAAAGCATTGATGTAAAGATTGATGAAAAACTTCTAGTAAAGGAAATTGAAGAACATGAAGATGACTTTCTCATTGAAGAAGAAGAACCTAAAGAAGAAGAAGAGATAGATGAGGAAGAAGAAGAAGAGAAAAGAGAACCACCTCATACCCCTTCAAAGATGAAGTATGTCGAAAGATATCATCCAGAAGAACTGATCATTGGCGATAGAGATGAAGGTGTGCAGACCCGAAGAAGGATAACAACCTCACCCAAGAGAAAAGTCATTGCTCTCCTATCTATGATAGAACCAAAAACATTTGCAGAAGCAAGTAAGGATCCTCATTGGGTAAAAGCCATGCAAGAAGAAATGTCCCAAATTGAGAAGAACAAGACATGGGAGCTGGTACATTGTCCAAAGGACAAAAACATAATAGGAACCAAATGGGTTTTCAAAATAAAATGAATGAGGAAGGACAAGTTATCAGAAACAAGGCAAGACTTGTTTGTAAAGGCTATTCACAAATTGAAGGAATTGACTTTGAAGAGACATTTGCACCAGTGGCTTGTATGGAAGCTGTCAGGATGTTCTTAGCATTTTCTTGCTCAAAAGGATTCAAAATCTATCAAATGGACGTGAAATTAGCATTTCTAAATGGGGAACTCAAATAGGAAGTTTATATGGAGCAGCTAGAAGGTTTTGATCTAACAACAGGAAAGGACCTAGTCTGTAAGTTGAAAAAGGATTTATATGGATTGAAACAAGCTCCTAGAGCTTGGTATGCAAGATTGGATCACTACCTACAACAACAAGGCTTGAAAAAGGGAGTGGCTAGAAGTAATATATATATAAAGGCAGATCAAGGTAAGTTACTAGCTGCTCTTGTTTATGTCGATGATCTGATTTTTGCTAATAATAATGATGAAATGAGCCATTCATTTTCTCAAAACATGTCAAAATAGTTTGAGATGTCAATGATAGGAGAGTTGTCCCACTTCCTTAGACTTCAAATATCTCAAACCAAAGCAGGATTGTGTATATCTCAAACCAAATATCTAAAACACATGCTAAAAAAATATGGAATGGAGGACTGTGCACCCATGAGCACACCTATGACCACAAACAACAAGCTGAGCAAAGATGATGACTCCCCTCTAGTAGATGCAACTCATTACAGGTCAATGATTGGAGCCCTTCTATACTTAACAACTACACGACCAGACATAATGCAAGCAGTAGGAATGCTGGGAAGATTTCAATCTGCTCCCAAACAGTCCCATTTATTAGCTGTAAAAAGAATTCTCAGATATCTGAAGGGAACTTCTGATTTCGGTCTTTGGTACCCAAAGAGCTCAACACTAACTGTAACTGCATACACTGACGTTGATTGGGCTGGAAGTATAGATGATCGGAAAAGTACTAGTGGAAATGCATTCTTCCTAGGACACTGTTTGGTATCCTCGCTCAACAAAAAATAGCCATCCATATCATTATCCACAGCTGAAGCCGAGTATATTGTTGTAGCAGACTGTTGTACTTAGATACTATGGATGAAGAAAGCTCTAAAATATCTCGACATATGTACAGATAAACCAATTACCGTTTATTGTGATAACACAAGTGCTATCAGTCTCAACAAAAATCTAGTAATGCACTCAAGAACCAAACACATACCAATCAAGTATCATTTCCTCCGTGAGCAAGTAGCTGAACAAAACATCATCCTGGAATATATCAGTACAAAGGATCAGATAGTTAATATTTTCACAAAACCTCTTCCTCGAGAAGCATTCAAACATCTGCATCAAAAGATGGGGGTTATTTCTTTATCATCACTCAAGTTCATTCATAAAGATGCAACAGGACAGGGGGAGCAGTTTGACAGGGGGAGTCCATATGCATTCCTTTTCCATTGATGTCAAAGGGGGAGAGAGCATAAGAATATTTCCATTAATAAAAAAGGGGGAGATTGTTGGACACAAATTGTCATTGATGTCAATATGGAAATATTCAAGGAGTAAACAGAGCCACTAGAGGAGCAAATGGATATGAGAGGAGCACACAGAGCCAAAGAAGAGGAGCACATAGAGCCATCAGAGCCATAGAGGAAGCAGACAGAGTTATCAAGAGCTATCGGAGGAGCAGTGTACGTGTTTAACAACGAACAAACAAGAGCAGTTAGATTTCTAGCAAACAGATCCGACGGCTACCGGGCGATAAAGATGCACGGGAGATAGCGAGCGACGACAGGTGAGTGGGTGGTAAACGGTATTGATCGCACTGCCTTTGGAGAGTGCGCGGTAATCGCACGCGGGCAAGCGATCACAATCACCGGGGGACATGTGGCAGATGGGATAGGGTAGAAACCACTTTGATTGCGCGATAATGCGTGAGCAGCTTGTGGGCACGAGAGGTGCGAATGTCGTTGGATCGCTTGGTGGATGATCAGACGACAAGGCTTAAACCGTGCGGCTTCGTCGAATGTGACAGGGAAATATTACGTCGGGGTGTAGCGATCAACGGAAAAGGCAGATTTTATATATGTATGCGCATAATACATTATCATAGGAGAAAACCATATATATATATATATATATATACTTTAACACTATCCACAACATAAACATACATCGACGGCCAAAACCTTACATATATGCATTTAACACTATCGGAGGCGAAAAGCGGACTTGAAAATATATGCACGGGAGACTTGGGATTCTATCGGGTCCGGCACATCACATCGGCACTTTGGAAGCAGGCACTAC
>APFE031460574.1:0-17670 GCA_000404065.3 Pinus taeda | reverse complement strand
CCACTATTATTGTTTCTTCACTTCATTGATTATATCATTCTTTCCCATATTTCTTATAACTGGTGGGATTGCTGCCTAGGATTATTAGTAACCTTGTTTAAGGTTTCCACCATGTTCTTGGATAACATTTCATATCAATTACATGATATTTTCTAATGAAATCAACATCCAACGAAGGTTTTCTATCTGATTTTTTCTTTCTTACCACATTCTCAAAACTCCTACGTTCTTTCTCCATTTATGGTTTAGGGATAGAGGAAGATTTATTAAGAGGAAAACCCCTAAATAGATTCCCTTGCTAGTGATATTTGTGTTGATGTCACTTGTTGTGATGACAGTCCTACTAGCAACAGCCATTCGAATGAGCCTAAATTAATAACATGTATTGGTACCAAAACTACTTGCTCATTTTCCCATGTCTTGAAATGTGTACTGGTTGTTTGGAAAATACAAGGATGCAAGTTTGGAGAATAGTTTCATCTAAGGAATACATAACCTTAACTATGAATTTTCTTTCTAGTCTCCTAGGATAAACTTTTATTTGTTCAATATTTTATAAAAAATAAAAAAATTAACAAAATATATCTAAAATTACGACAACAAAAAAAAAAGAGCAAGGCGAAACAAGAAGAAAAAAACAATGCAAATTATTTCTATACTTAAAACCATACAAAGTAAAGAATGCATGTTATTTCTATACTTAAAATGTATTTAAATTATCAATATTAAAAAAATAACGCATTTTGAATAGAAATTTACATATTAGCACAATTATATAAGGTAAATGGCAGTAAATGTTAATAATTATTAATCCACAATAAAGATCAAAACATTTACTTCATCCTACATTTCACGTTGCTAGCATTTCAAATTTTATGAAATTAACATTATTATTATTATTATCATTATTATTATAGCCTAAACATATATTCATTTCAAAAAGCATGGAAGAATATTTTTATCCATGAAGATTTAGATCCACTTTATTATGGAGTTCCTTAATCTATAAATAGGGTATGTTACAATACCATACCATGGGCCACTGCCATGGCTCTTCAATGTCAAATGCCGAAAAAACCATAACTCATTTCATATGAAACTTTCTCATATGATGTTTTGTTAACGCGCAATTGCACCATATGTTGCAAAGAAATGCCATAAGGCGGGAGCATAGCACTTTATTCTAGCTTATTTTATAATGCTAAAATTAACAAAGGTTTCTTGCATAGAAAAAGGAGAATGATGGAATGGGAGGTAGTCAAAGTCTTTTTACAATGATAGGTGTAATTGTCATGGAATTGGATGGAACATACATGATTAGATAGTCGTATACATCAAATCATTGTCTTCCTTTTGAATCCCCACCTTTCAACAATGAATTCATTTGATTTCTAACTATTATCCAACAACTCCTTGCACAGATGTGTTCTTAAGCCAAAGTGCCAACTATTCCAGCAAGAGGAAGAAGGAAATGCTAACTATTTCAGCCATTGTATGGTTGTCCTGAAGTGCAATTACATGGTCAAGCTGGACTAAGCATTTGAGAAAATCCATGCCCAAAAGTATAATGGAGTTGGATTTGGTCCACACCAAGAGACTTCACCATCCATTCTCCAAATGGAACTGATTTATCTTCTGCATATGCTACCTATCAACACTCACCAACGATACTTTAGGTGGATGTGCTAATTATAATTGCAATCACAATATAGCATATTCTAAACATTCCTTCACACTAATTCCTATGTTGATGTACATTTAGTGTTTATTAAGGGATTGTAAAAAGCTTGAGTGAAATCCTGATAGATAGATCAAAATTTGTAAGCATAGGTATGGAAGAATGCATGTGAATTTTTTGTATTTACTTCTTCACAAATTCATTCCATCACAGTGCTAAGATATATTTGAAATGCAATCATCACATCCAGTCATCGCATCGAGTGTCATGTTTACTGTTTTTCGTTTATGGAAATAACAATATTGTAGATGTAATGCTTTTCATGTTTTATATTTGTATGTTTTGGTTTGAGATTCACATTAACTCTTTCGAAATAGTGTATGAAAACAACTATTTTATCATTCTCTAAAACTTGGTTCAAAAATAATCTATATTTAAAGACCATATTAGGAATTGTGGGTGTAACAAGTTTTATTGAAGTAGATATTGTCACATAATGTTGAGTACCATTCACTTTGGGCATTGTCTTGCTTTCTAGAATATGTTAAAACCACTTGAGAAAATTTTCCTTTACTTCAACTGGTTTATAAAGTAGGATAATAACATATTTTGATCAGTGCAATAAGTTTACAAAATTGATATAATTATGAAAGAAATGTCCATTACAATGAATATCGTTATTTATGCATCCCAATTAAATACAGCGCGACTATCTAAGTAGTTGTAATAACATTTTCAAATAAAGTAAACAAAACAAATGCATTCAACAGTTCCCTTCACAACATCTGTTGCCGAAATTGTTTCACAATTTGTAGTAATAACACTTACGAATCTAGATATAGGAATGCTAAACAAGAAAATCCAATGGTATATTTTTATATTAACACACATTTCTCTACCAATATTTTTCTTCTATAACTTTAGGAGGTCAAACATATATATAATTAGTTTCCATTATGTGTTTCTACATCAAATCTGAGTCATTTTAGGCAGTATTTTTTTGTCCCATGATTATATCATTAGCATTTTACAACAACAATCCCTTTTGATGAAAATACAATCTGATGATGAAGAATTTGCCACTATGATATGAGGGGAAGATGGCACTCTTCATTGAAGCATAACATGGTCAAGGATAATAGGCAGTCCAATGTTTTTCTATCGCCATCGTTGTTTTTTTCCATTTTCCTGTAGTGAGGAGCTCATCGTGACGGCTTGTGGGCTAGATCGCTACCCGTTCTACAATTGTTACCTTCATCCCCGATTCTATTTGTAGTTGTTAGAATGGAGTTAGACGTTGTCGATTATTCTATCGACCTAAATCCCAATGAGTTGATTTGGATGCTTCCTCATAGTGTGTCAGATTCTGGTCCTCATTGAACATTGTTTCTCCTATAGACAAACCCACTATCTATCACTGAGCTTTCTAGGCCATCAATGCCCTACCTTCCAACTTCTACTCCCCACGTTGCATCTCCTAGGCTTGACTACCCTCCACTCTCTCCTTCTTCTCTCAACCTTCTTGTCGCTTGCATTGCACCCTCCCCTACCTTTGATTCCATTTCTCCTGAGGCATCCCTTCACCCTACATCATCTCGTATTCCCATTTCTTTAGGGTTGTCACAACCTAGGATATCCTCTATCCATCACTCAACACCAGACAACAACCATAACCCTACCTCTTTTGAGGACAGTTTTCCTATTCCCCCTAACAACTTCAATATTCTGGTAGGCAATCGCGACCCCTTTCGGGGCCATCCAGATGCTCCATGGACTAGTAAGGCTAAGAAGAGTAAGTGTGTCAAGACCTTGAGCAATGACATCAATCTGAGATTTGTGGAAGGTATCATTATGGGAAAGCTGGTGGATACCGCCAATAGGGTTCTAGTGTGGCATGTGAGGAGAAGAACATATTCAGCTAAGAGGCTTCGCCTCTGGACCTTCGAGATTTGGGGCACTTTACTCAAGGAAATTATGTCGATCACCATTCTAAGTCGACGATTATTTTCCCTAAATTTCCACCAAGAAGAATATATAGATTGGATACTCTCCCACTACTGGCATATTGAAATGGACCCTATTCTTCTAAAACGATGGAGCCCCCTCTTCAATCCAAAACGAGAGTAGTTGGGTGTTGTCCGATTTGGGTTCGTCTTCTAAGGCTACCCCTGCACTTTTTGTCATAGGACATCTTTATTCACCTCAAAAATGCACTGGGTACCTATTTGGATCATGATTTGTCATATGCAACTTCTAACAACAAGTCTATGGCCTGCATACTGGTTCACCTTGACACTAGAGAAGGATTGGAGGAAAATATTACTTTGCACCGGAATCATTTCACTTGCAAACAAACCCTAGACTATGAGGGAGTCCCCTTCAAGTGTAGAATGTGTCACAAGGTATGGAAGCTATATGAGGAGTGCTCCCTTGTCCTGTTAGTGACTTGTTAATCAGAAAAAGGCACTAAGAATCCACAATCTAAAGATCCTCTGGTGGAAGAACAAACTCCTCATGCTACTAGTCTAATGGGTATGTATGCAGATACTTCTCTACCAACTTGATTTGCCTCTCTGCATCCTACATCTCCGTCCATGATGAGATCTCAGACTACTGCAGTGGTTACTCACACCACGGGTACTCTTCCTTTTCTCTGTTCTTCTGTTTCTTTTGTGTGCACTTCACAACAATTACATGTTTCATATGCATCCATTTCTAGCTTGTCCACATTCCCTCTCACATGCCTACTCGATCATCCTTTAATATCTTCTCCACTACCCCACTCTTTGTTACTGGAGCTGACTCCATCACTTCACTTAAGCCCTCCACCACTTCTCAACTTTCACATCCATATAACCTCTGACCCTGGGTATCCATCCCTCCTAGACCATCCTGATATGGTCTCTCTTCCCTCCCTATTGAGACTAAACCCACTTGAGGGAACCCTTCAAGATTTTGAGAGCTATCCTTCTTGTCAGGGTAGATGTGGCCCTAGGCAGACATACCAAAATTGATAGGGTTCTTAAAGGAAATAACATCCTTATTCAAGATGATCCATGAAGTGGTTGTCCCTCAACTTCAGAGGGTTTGCTAGCCCTGGTAAAAAACTATCCCTCAAGAGGCTCCTAGATACAAAGCCATTTGACATAATTTATTTACAAGAAACCCTCGGGAAGGAAGAGCAGGTTTCCTAGATTCTTCACTCTATGATGTTTGACTTGTGCTTTCATGCCTAGATGTCAATGGATGATCCAAGGTATTGAACTCGGCATTAGTACTCGATCCATCAACCCTATTTCTATATGGGGGGAACCTAGATTCCTAGGAATGGATATCTTTTCCTCAGAGATGGGAGAGAACTTTCATATCATCAATGTCTATGCATCATATCATAGTAGGGTGGAGTTCTGGAATCACCAATTGCAACTACCGTTGATGAATTCTAATAACCTAGCTTTGGGTGGAGACCTCAATTTCACTATTCATCATGAGATATCTTTGGGACATCATACACAACTATATCCCCTATCATAATATATGGAACATCTCCTGGAACGAAATCATCTGATGGAGATCCCCATGAACAAAAAGAAACTAACATGACATAATAGGAGAATTGGTGATGCTACTTTGCATAGGCAATTGGATTGGTTTCTCATCAAAGAGGACTTGCTTGCTACCCTCTCCAATTTTCTTCAATGGGTTGGATCTGGGAGTGTCCTTTATCACTACCCCCATCTATTTGGAACTAGTTGGTCCATCCCTAAAGCCTGGAGCACCCTTCATGTTCAACTCGACCTAGTTATAGGACCCCAAATATCACAAATTGGTTACCGATTTTTGGAGAGACCAACCTCCTTCCCAAAGGCGGAACCTAGTTGAAGGATTTTGTCAAAACCTCATGGAACTTAAAAATATCCCCATTCAATGGGCCAAATCTAAATGATCTAGAGAAAACCAAACTCTTTGTGCAATTGAGCACTAGCTTTCCAATCTTATGGATGACCAAGGTCATGGATTCATCTCAGTTGAAGCTAAATCTACCCTCACCGAGGTAGAGGCCTAAAGGTCAACTATTCTATGGGACCGAGAAGACACTTAGAGACTTAGAAGTAGATCCATCTGGCTAAACACAGGGAATGACGATACTAAATTCTTCCACAATTATGCCGAAGGAAAGCGAGCTTGTAACACCATTTGGAAAATGTCTACTGATCATGGACAGTATGCTCAAATGTTCCATCATCTAGATCGTTTGGGAAATTTAGTTTTCAACAGATTTTCAAGGCTCCACTTGGGATTTCACTCACAAAAATCATTTGTATTGCTGGTCATTTCCCTTGGTATGTTGACCCTGACATATCTGAGGAACTCACTAAACCTATATCTATGGGCGAATTGGAGAGCACCTTGAAATGTTTCAAGAAGGATAAAAGTCTAGGCCCAGATGGATGGCCTATAGAATTATATCTAACTTCTTTTGATACTTTAGACATGGACCTACTCAAGGTTGTTGAGGAATGTAGGATTATAGGGCACATGTATGAGGTCACCAATTCCACCTTCATTGCCCTCATCCCTAAGGTGGACTCCCCTCAATCCTTCAATGATTTCAAACCCATATCCCTTTGCAACTGCTTATACAAAATTATAGCCAAAATCATTACTAACTGTAGCAAGCCTATTGTCTCTCATATGAACAATTTTCTTTCCTCCATAATCGACAGATCCATGAGGCCATTGGCACATCATAGGAATCTCTCAATTCTATCAAATTGAAGCATCTAAAAGGATCCATTCTCAAAAATCGATCTATCAAAGGCTTTTGATTAAGTTAGCTATTTCTATCTTAGGATGTTTCTCACACACCTTGGATTCCCCATCCCTTTCATCCGATGGATTATGTGCTACATTTCACTTGTCTCCTTTAGTGTACTTATAAATGGATCAGTCTCCAATTTCTTCCATGCTGAGAGGGGCCTCAAACATGGTTGTCCACTATCCCCATTACTTTTCCTGCTTTTCATGGAATGACTAAGCAAGCTAATCCTAGAGGAAAGAAGAGTTGGGTGACTACTAGGGCTCAATATCACTGATCAATGTATTTTATCCCATCTTATTTTCATTGATGATGTGTTACTTTTATCATCAGTGGCATCCAACACTTCAATACTTTCTATGATATCATACAACTTTTTTTTACAACTACTGGGATGGAAACCAATAGAACGAAGCCTACCATCACCTTCACAGCTTGCTCTCCTCAGGAATCCATACATGCTTATCAGAATTTTCCCTTCCAAAATTTTCAATTCGATGATGAACTTAAATATTTGGTGTTTCATATAGACTCCCACGGATAAAATATAGCTGACTAGACTCTATTGATGACTAAGGTATAAAAAAGGTTGCTTAGTTGGAACTACCAATTATTATCTAGAGCTGGGAGGCTAGTTCTTATCAAATCAGTATTGGAAGCCACTATGGTTTACTAGTTGTACCTTGCTTGGATTCCTCAAGGTATACTTTTGACAATACGAAAATTATGTTGCAAATTTCTATGGAATGGACACAAGGAGGGGAAGTCATTCACTTGGGTGATATGGAGTTGTATTTCATTGCCTAGGAAATTGGGAGGATGGGCCCTCAAATACCTTCCAGCATTTTCACATGCATTGGCTGCCAAATTGGGATGGCTACTCCTAAAGCTCAAAATTTTGTGGAAAGATGTGGTCATCAATAAATACATTTGGCTGCATAACCTCATGGATTGGGTTCGCCTTCCATCTTGGAACAAACATGGTATCGCTATCATATTGACGGTTGTATTACAAACTCTCCTGAGCATTAGGAATGGCCTCACTTGGTGAATTAATAATGGAACAACAATCTGCATTGGATCTAAATGATGGATAGGCTGTGGAAACTTATATTGACTTCCTACAGACCTTACTTCATTCCTAAATGGCATGGACATATCCACG
This sequence comes from Pinus taeda, assembly GCA_000404065.3. NCBI lineage: Eukaryota > Viridiplantae > Streptophyta > Pinopsida > Pinales > Pinaceae > Pinus > Pinus taeda. Next base: position 10,008 of record APFE031460574.1, on the reverse strand, counting down.
ATTGCGGAAATAGTAGATCAACATAACACTACTATTTTCCTACAAGCTTGGAAATTTGCAACTACACTAGGCATTCGAGATCGGTGCATACAAGATCGGGGGAGTACATAAATGTTTTATCTGAATCACATGTCCGAATATATAATCAAGATGATGATCTCAAATGGGCTTTGACAGTTCATCGAGTATACTCTCCCAAGATCAGATATCGAATTATACATGTTGTGCATAAGCCCCCTTTTCTGGAGGGGTGGTGGAGAGCACTTGGAAACCTAAGGCTCCCCCATGAACTCAACTCTTTATGTGGAATATCATCATGAATAAAACTCCTACAAGTATCAACTTGATGAAGAGATCACACTTTTGTTCTTCTTGGTGTGTCATTCATCAATAGCACGAGGAATCGAATGATCATCTCTTCCTATTCTGCAGAACCTTACGACACATTTTGGGAGCAAGTCCTCTCCTCTTTGGACATATCTCAACGTTCGGAAGGGTGAAACATCAATGAGGCATGAAACGACTGGTGGAAAGCTTCCCCCAACATGAAGAATCACAATCTCCCCCTGATTATATGATGTCATACTTGGTTAAGTCAAAACAACATCAACTTTAACAATCTGAAAATTTTGTGGCCTTTGGTAATCACTAGAATCGTCAATAATTTCAATGAAATAGTAGATGTTGAATACTCCCCACCTTCTCGCACCATAACTCCTGAAGCCATCAACCATGAACATCCATGGGTATACTTCGACGGATCTGCCCAAGACCAGGGGTGTGGGGTATTCTTCTCCATTTATTAGACAATCACTCTTTTTGAACTGCATGGGGTTTGGTGCTAGCATAAACAATTTCACTGAGCTCATCTCACTCTTACATTTGTTATACTTTACATTGGCACATAACTGTAGACATATTCAGATATTTGGGAACTCTAAGATCATCATTAATTGGTTATCTTGCATAACTGCATGTCATGTGCATTCTCTCAGGAACATTTTGGATGATGCATTGCCTTTAAAATCACAATTTGAACAAATTACCTGTTTCCACATTTACAGGGAGCACAACTAGGCTATGGATCAGCTTTCCAAGGAGGCAACGAATCAACGTAGATGACAATTGTTTATCCAAGGACATAGGCAGGGAGAGTTCTTCTAGTATTATCACAAGCCTTACAAAGACAAAATATAACAGAGGGCTGACAGGCCCCAATTTTCACAGTTTTTATGATCCTAATATATATCTAAAAATTTGCAAAGAAAACATTTTGAATTTTTATATAAATATTTACTAAATCTAAAGGCATACCCTTAGTGGGTAATTATGTATAGACCTATATATTTTGATGGCTATGTACACACATACATCATATGCTACCAACATTTACAACATGTAATTTTCCATTTATAATAGAAGATTATGATTTTTCCCAGGGGAAAAAACAAACCCTTTTGATTATCAAATCAATGCTCTTGAACCCTATGAGACTATGAATTTTTGAATCATACTCATAATGGTTTTATTACTGAGAAAGACAAAAGTTGGTTTTCTCTAATGACTCCACAACCATTTTTCCTTACGAAGATCACTCCAAACTAGAAAAGTGCTCCAATTTTTCAATTTTGTCAATGAGGCTCTCCTGTTAGTGAATAGTGTTGTTGTTTCCCAATTGAGAACCCTTGGACCTAAATTCAACCTACGGTCTCGTTGGGTCAAGTGCTCCCCCATCAAGGATTGTGTCTTGCCAAAGTCATATAAAAAAATGCAGGTCTGCTACACATGGTAGTCTTGATAGAGGACTTTACCCAGTTTATCTTAGGTACTCTGACAGAACCTCACATCACATGCAAAGGTGAATTTCTACTGTAACCAACACATACTGATATAAGCTTACAAAGTAATCCAAAGGAGAAAACTTCCATAGTATGGCACCAAACCTTAAAATGCCCATATTAGCCTTCACAATGAATTTTTGCCAATAATTAGGTCACTTGGGTTAATTAGAGGCACTTTAATTTTAAATACAAAGATATTATTTTGATGTTTAAATAGAGACATGTGTATTGACTGTAGGGTTTCTAGGTGTTTTATCCTTCCTCTAAACACCTAATAAACAATTGTGAAGGAATAAGATGTAAAATTTAATCATGCTTATTTACATGCCTTGTAAAGAAAAACTTATTGTAGGAGATTTCATGGTTCCCAAATTGTGGTGTTGGTTTTGTATTTGCTAATGGGAGGACCCTTTGAACTTCCCAAGGTGGTATTGTAGTGATTGTTGAAAAATGTCACTGTTATATATCATAGTCTTATGGAACGTATATGCTACATACTCAAAGGAGGTCTTTCTTGGTTATGGTGTACTTTGTGTGCATGACCTACTAAATATGTTCCTTTTCTATTTGTAATAAAGTTTGGATACCACGTGAGTAAATAAATAGTTACCAAACATGTACTTTGTGTGCACAACCTACTAAACATGTTCCTTTTCTATTTGTAATGATGTTTCAATACCATATCATTAAATAAATAGTTACCAAACATGCCACATGTTTATTTCGAATTCACTACACTATCACAATGTAATTATAAAGCATGGATGTTGAGATGCATAGTTGTCACAACAAGGTTATGTATCATGTCCAATAAGCAAGGGTTACACATATTACATCATGTCTTATTCTTGCATTTTTCTCCATAACATCACAATAATATTGACACAATGACGGAAAGGGCTACACGTATTACATCATGTCTTATTCTTGAATTTTGCTCCATAACATCACAATAATATTTACAGAATGACAGAAGGTTGGGTTTATTTACACTTGGTAGAAACTTATATTATTTACTTGTACAAGATCTCAAACAAGAGATACATCAATATATTATAATAATGCAATTGAAGCTACAAAATACTTATCATTTCTAGTATTTTTTGTTGTCTTCTAACAATCCAGATGACCAATTATTGCCATGTATGTGTGGTAAACCAAACATATGTAGTCAAAACTTGTAGACAATGCAGTCACAGTAGTATTTGTTATGCTTGTACAATAATTGAAGGAAGAATGTCATGTAAGCATGGTGGCTACCAGAGAAGGTGCAACAGATACAGGTGAGAAAGTTCAAATATTGGTAATTGAAAGGAATAAAATTTGTCTAGAAAGAAGAATGAGAGAAGTGAGAGCCCATATTATAAATGTAGTAGCTTAGAGTCAAGTTATGGATCATATGGTTCCTTTTGGATTAACTCTAAATTCATGTTCAGGTGCCTCATTCCAACATAGGGAAAATAAAATAACATATATGTAAGGAAAATTTAGCAAGCAGTTTTCATAGGTACATTCATACAAGCAATACTAAGGTACACAAACACAGATATTGTCACCACTATTGAAGAGTTAGGAAATCCTTCCATGGATTACATTATTTTCATAATAACAAAAGACATCATGAGAATTATTCGAGTGATCTTGATGATGAAGTAAAACTATCGTGGCCCAAGTCCTATCGATTCCTATCATATTTGTCATTCAAAGCAACTAGAAGACATCATATGTTGTATCTCAAGTTCAATGGGAGTTACATAATGGTTAACTTCAAACACGAGCTTTTAAAAATGATGTTTTCATTAGAGCTAAATATCATAATGTGAAAGGATCAAGTTTTGGGTGTGTTAAACAAGTACAAATGCCTTTTGGATGTGACAAAATCTCTTCATGATATAAAAGGAAGGAACTCTACACTCACTCTTCTACAAATGCCTCCCTTTGTAGAAAGGATTCTGTCAATGTCTTATGATATAAATTGAATATCATAAAGTGGAAGGTTCAAATTCCAGGTGCACTAAACAAGTACAAATCCTCTTTGGATGTGACAAAAATGAAATGATTTATAGTTATCAATTATGTTAAAAGTTATAAGGGGACATACTACTATAGATGAAATAAGCGAGGGTTTTCAATTACATTGAAAATATTGACAATATTCCCTGCTAATTAGAGATGTCGAAGACAATATTTTTTTACATATTTTCCATTGAGTAAGGAACAAAATGTAGAGTAAGGTCATAAGGAGAGAATCCATGCCAAAATGGTTTCATTTCCCACAATTTGGTAAAATTTCTAAAGAGCCATGCCAAAATGGTCCCATTTTCAACTCTTTTTTATTAAAGACAATTTGGTAAATGTTCTTATGATAGGTTGTGTAGTCGTGTTGAGTGATTTCTTGCTATATGGAAGTGATGTGGAATACATTAAACCATGGATAGAGAAAATGTAACCCTTGGGAAGTTTAGTTGATCATTATTGTCTTCAAAATAAGAATGAATATAATCTATTCTATAGGGGACACACACATTACGAAAATATATTTGTATGTGCTAGGTACATAATTGGTTGTACAAGTAAAAAGGATACATCTTTTAAATCATTTAATTCTCTAGAGTAAACTATATTTTTTTGGAAAATACAAAGATGGACGCCTGCAGATTAGTTTCCTCTAAGGAATACATTCTTTAACTATCAATTTTCTCTCTCAACCTGTAGGATAAACTTTTTAATGATTTTTCAGTCATTAATATTGCATATAAAACCAAGCATGAATGGACAAAATATATTTAAATTAAAGAACAGAAAAAATAAAAATGCTTTAAAGTCACACAAACAATTTTGACAAGAAAAAACTTTATACGCCCCATATGGTTAAGGGAGCAGCTAGAAATTTTCCATAAATTTTATATTCAAAATATTTAAACCTTATAATCAAAGAAATGAGAAAAAAAGGAAAAAATTATAATAGTATAATAGAAATGAGAAGAAAATTAAATAATTAAAATGCACATGCATACAATGGATTTAGTTTATTTAAGGTATTGCAAATGCATAAATTAAAAATACATGAATTAGTTTGTTGCAAATAACACATATTTCATTAAAATTGGAAAAACTTTACTGCAAGAAAATCACTAGAATTGAGATTTTTGGTTATTTTGAAATTCTAGATGCACTATTTAATTCCAAATTTAGTAAAATACGTGTTAAATGTATAAATTAACAATACATGAATTAGTTTGTTGCAAATGTATAAATTAACAATACAATAATTAAAGGAACAACATAAATTTAAAAATAAGATTGATATCATTTTGATTTTGAGTGGTAAATCATATTAAATTAGAATGCAGTCTAAGTGAAAAAATTTGGACACTTAAATTCTACATATTGAATAATATAAACTCAAACTTCTAAAAATATCTAACTAGCAATTACACCATATGTTGCAAAGGAAGATAGATGAAATAGTCTTTTTCACTATAGGTTTGTGATGCAATTTCAAGCAAGATTGCGTTTTCTTTAATGATAGTTTTGAATGCATACATACCCTAAAAAAATATGGACACTTAAATTCTACATATTAAATAATTTAAACTCAAATTTTAAAAAATATCTAACTAGCAATTGCACCATATGTTACAAAGGAAACACCATCAGGCATGTGAAAGAGTGGCATAGAAGAAAGAAGATGTGATATGTTATGTGATTTAATTCATTATTTAAATTATAAATATGAATTAAGGATATCATTCCCATTGAATTATAAATATGAATTAAGGATAACAATTAGGGTTTTTCCCAATGAAGCATGTATAATACTAATCAGATTCACATGCATCATACAAATAAGTTCAAATCATTTCAATTTTTTAAATAAGATCCACATGCATCATAAAAATAATTTGAATCCTAATACTAATCAGATTCGCATGCATCATACAAATAAGTTCAAATCATTTCAAATTTTTAAATCAAATCCACATGCATCATACAAATAATTTGTATCCTTTCAATTTTTTCATGCTTCAACTAATTTACTATTGTATTAATCATATATTCTTGCATTACACAAAAAAGTTCCAATCCATTCAAAAGTTTTAATTAAATCCTCATACATCATACATAGAATTTGAATCCTTTCAACTTTTTCATTTACTGTTGCTAATAATTTTCATTTGGTGGGCCATAGCCATACATTGGGATTTCAACAATGTCAAGAAGCAAAGAAAATATCTACTTGGTGGGTATTATGGGGTCTGCACTTATTTCCATGACTATTCCTCTAAAAAATGGGAAGATCATTTCAAAATATGAAATGCCATACAATGAAGTTTCCAAACTGTAAATATTTTTAGGTAGCTTAGGGCATTGTACCTCCCATATTATTGGTTATTAATGTGCATTAAACACAATATTCATTACCAAGTCTCATTTCAAAATTTGTATATAGTCATCTTTTATTTTTCCTAATCAAGGTTTTTATTTCCCACTTTATGGTTTCTTGCAAGTCTCTTTCACGCTATAGGATTGTTCTTGAGAGTTCAAATATAGAGTCCTTAAGGTCCTTGGCACTATTTGGAAGAGATGTTTTTAGACTTCGTATGGCCAATATGGTATGTATTTTGTTGTATGTTGTAAGGATGATGTACATACCCATTTTTAATAATTGCAAATGCACTATGTGTATATATTCATTTGATAATAGTTAAAGTTTTGTCTCTTCATTTTTCTTGCCCATTATTTATTTTTAAATGGAAATTGCGTCAAATAAGTTTCATTACCAAGGTCCATCATCAAGCAGACATAGGTATACCCATCGACCAAGGAAGGAGAGCAACAACCAACTCTTTTATGTCAACCAAATCTGATCTAAAAGTTGTAAGTTATCCCAAATGGACTGAATTAGTTACCTCATGAAAGGTTGTTGGACACAAGATTTTCCACTCAGAAGAAATACTAGTCATATCATTAAATTTTTCTAAAGACAATCGTTTCCACTTATAAGGAATGCACATCACTATGATCATATCTTAGATAGACCATATCTTAGACAGACCATCCTCTATTGCATGTTAGTAAATTTCATTTGAGTGGTAAATGCATTCTATATTTAATGCAACCAACTCATCCCATTGTCAAACTTTAAGTTATAATTGTTTATGAAAAACTAGTTAATAAAATAAATTTAAATCAACAATTATTAGAAATTTATAGTTTGTATTACATTTGCAGAATTCAAGCATCCATTTTTTCTAAATCAGTTTATGTATTAAAAATAATAATATCATCCATAATTATATTACTTATTTCAAATCTTGCAAAATGTTGGATGTTGAGTAATTGAAACAATTATATGTGTGTGTGTGTGTGTGTGTGTGTGTGTGTGTGTTATTATTTGTATTTGATGTTATATATTTCATTGAAATGAAAAATTAGTTAATAGCATATATTTAAATCAATTATTTTTAGAAATGGAAAATTAATTAATAAAATAGATTTAAACCAACAACTCGATTAATAATTTGTATTGCATTTTCAAAATTCAAACATCTTTTTTTTAAATTGATTTATGTATTCAAAAGTAAACATATCATCCAAAATTATATTACAAAATTCTTAAAAGAAATTAACAAAAACCCCACTTACTTGCAACAAAGTGTTCTCCACGGTGTTTTTCGTGGGCTATAATGATTCAACGACAAAATTATTTTTAATCATCTAACGGATTAGATCAATGGTGTAAGATAAGTCATGGTAGCACATAGGAGAGTTCTTCCCAGAGGGAAAAGCCTTACGAGGTAACAAGATTTAGGTTAAAATTAATTAGGATAAATTCCTTAAAAATATATTAATTACAGTCGTTTTTAACTTAATATTGAAAATGAGTAAATATATAATGACATGTAGTTTTCAATTTAAAAATCTTAAAATTTAATTTAAAAAAATTAAAATTGAAATTAATACCTAAATAGTAATGCTATTGGTGAACAAAGACAGTCAATTATATTGAATGCGTTAAGATAGAAATAAAGAAATATAATGAGCTCTCTACGATCTCTGCTTCTCTAGTGACCTTGTAATATATATATATTTTTTAACAACATGGTGAATCGGTAACTGCCGGTCCTAATCTTAGGAAGACCCACGATCAATTCTTGTAGCTTCCATTATAACACCAAAAGTGCATCCAACAACCTGTAAGTAGATATAATAATTTCTTATGATTTTGGCAAGAGCCGAGACTCCAGCTAGTGGGGAGTCGACTCCTTGAGCCGCCGCACACCATAACAAGACAATATACTCAATGTGATTTGAACCCTCGCCTCATGGGTTTCAAAAGAGACCTTCTAAACAGTAGAGGACCACAAAGGATCTGGGCTAGTAATTATGATTTAAGGAATTTCCCTAGAACTCCCTTATTAGCCACCTGTCCTCATTATGCACCATTCAAATTTTTGTTAGACGATTGAATTATACTCCTCCATTGATTTGAGATACACCGACATGTGGGAGTTGTTGTAACTAGTTTCTTGATAGAATGTGATGGAGAAACCGTTTTGTTTAAGTTATTCAATTTCTTGATTGCACATAATGCATTTTTGTTTTAGTTATTCAATTTCTCAAATGCTAGAAGGCCCTTTTGTTTCAGTTATTCAATTTATCAAATTCCCTTTTGTCTCAGTTATTCAATTTATTGGATTTTTTTGTGCATTTATTCAATTTCTGGGAATGCCCTAATGTTTCAGTTATTCAATTTTTTGTCATTCATTTTCTTTATAAAAGTCTGATTTCATTCTCACCGAGGGACTGTTAGTTTTCTTTAGAGAAATTATGAAACTAATTTGACAATGATTCCTGAAATTTTTGGGTTTGAATCGTGTGCGTGAGTTTGTTGCTGTATAACATATTATGTGAATAAAAGACTAGGAGTTGAAAAGAGGAGAGTCCCAGACTTGAGCAGAGAGGTAGAGAGTTATCATCTGCTTATCAGACCTTGCTTCTTAAAATTAATGCAGAACATCTAAGATATAGTGTCCATTTCCACTCCATGGGTTTATGTACCAAGGAAATGGATCCAATGGTCACCGATCTACCAAAAGACCCTTTGCAAGTTTATGATATTGAAACCCTGTTTCATGTCTTTGGTTTTTAAGCCTCAAGGATCTCACTTCTTGGCCCATTCAAGATGATGTATTAATACAAGTTTATGGTGTCAAAATTGAAATTTTCTTTATTTAACAATTACTACGAATCAATATGTTCAATCTTATGGCTAACAATTGCATTTGAGTTGCTTGCATTCATGAATTCATTGCCTATTATTGGCAATTGTCTTTGATCTACGCAAGTAATGGGCTACAACTTCAACTATGACGATTACCACAGGTGCCTAAGAATCTTATGTCTTATAGTTGGTGAATTTATCACTATCTAATGTTTTAACTTTTGACAAAATCAAAGAAAATGTGATTGATTTGATTTGACTTGCATTGTTTACACTATTTGGGATACCATTGAATTCTTTTGGCCAAAAACATTATCTTGCTACACTCACTAGCAATAAGTATTTCTTATACAATTTTGTTCATAGGGGATTTCCATATGATAATCTTAAACGAGACCCTATGCTGAAGAACTTGTTTTTAAGCATGCCTCAGAGGAAAATTGTAAGATCATATGGATCCCTTAAAATTCTTTATATCATGATAGTACATGATGAAGTCCTACGTTTATTTGGAAATATATAAGCATATTTCTCAACATTTTGTACCTTTGTTCTATAAAACAAATATTTACAAACACTGACAGTTCATGCTGCAAAGGTCCTTAACGAGTTGGGGGTTGGAGGATTTCTTTGAAGGCATAATATGCTTTGAGACACTTAATCCTCCTTAACAAATCACTAAAAGAAATAATGACTTGGATATGCCCACGGATAACTCTACGACACCGAAGAAACCCACAATTTTCAAGCCCTCAAAAGAGACCATGGAGTAGGTTCTTTGCCTTGCAAATGTTTATCCACAAAGAATGGTATGGGACTAATTATTTTGATGACCATTTTCTTTCAGCTATCTATTTATTCATGAAAATAAATTATATAACCCATTATAAACCAGTATAGGTGTACCATTAAGATTGACTCATCCAAGTATTGGTTAAT
>APFE031460573.1:0-25166 GCA_000404065.3 Pinus taeda | reverse complement strand
CCTGCAAGAACAAAGATTCATCTAGGATGGATCGCTTCTTGGCAATGGGCATCCACAGCCAAGAAGATATTCCAAACACATGTCAGAACTTGTTCCAGAATATTGAACAGTCTTGCAGTTGAGTTTTCTCCATCTTCTCACCTTGTATCTGACAGGGGGGGAAATGATGGTCATCTACAAACTTCAAAGTCACATCAAGCGAGCCTGAGCCACAACCTGCCACACCAGTTTCAGAGTTGTAGCCAGAGACAAAGGTGCCCGTGTACATGCCTTCAGTGGGCAATCTGGGACACTTCCTCTAGCAGAAGACTTCAGCTTCTTGCCAGTTTTGGAAGAGTTCCAGGAACAAAATTGAGAACACTTCCTCTAGCAGAAGACTCCAGCTTCTTGCCAGTTTTTGGAAGAGTTCCAGGAATTGCATTAAGCATTCCAGAGTTGTTGGTCATCCTTAAACCATCACAGGTTGAGAATTCCCTTTTCAGGTTGAAGTTCTCCCTTTTATGTGGGGTGAGACCTCCCTTTATTGGTTGAAGGTTTCCCTCTTCAAAACAATAGGAGCACTTCCTCTAGCAGAAGACTTCAGCTTCTTGCCAGTTTTGGAAGAGTTCCGGGAACTGAACTAAGCATTCCAGTGTTGGTGTCCATCCTTAAACCACCGCCCTTTATACCAACATTTCAGAGAGCACATTCATCCTATTGCTGCCATGCATTTTTGCACATTTTGTATTTCAGCTCTTTTCTTGGACTCATACATAACCCTTCGGATTAAGGGGGGGAATGTTGGACACCTAATCCTCAATGGGTTAGTGTGGAAGCCGAATGGACAAAAGGAGTCCAAGAGACCTTGGGATGTGAATCCCAACGATCACATAATGTACTATAAATGTATATCATTTGTCAATAAAAATTGTACTGCATGATTTATCTTTCGTATCTCTCTTGCTTTCCATGTGTGTTTAACATGAACAACAAGAAGTACCTTTCTCCTTTTGATGTTTTTGTTCTAGTGGGGCCACAGATATCTATGTGGATAAGCTGCAGAGGTCTGAATGAGAAGAACTCTTTTGATTTGAAATAAGTCCTAGTCTGCTTGCCAAACTGACATGACTTGTCGCTAGTGTTATCAGGCCTTGACAATCTAGGCAATCCTTTTACTACACCTATCTTTCTTATCTTTATCAGGCTATCAAAATTCATGTGCCCAAGCCTTTTATGCCACAGCTGTGCTTTGCTTGTTTTACCTCAAATAACAGTTGACCCTTGAGTCATCAAACACAAACATTATTGTGAGTCCTAAATACCTTTCCCACTAGTTTTCCATCTTTTATATTGCGGATCTCACAATCTTTAGATCGGAAGGTCACATTATACCCATTGTCACACCTCTGACTAACACTTAGCAGATTGTGTTTGAGGCCTTCCACATACAACTCATTTTGTTCTTCTATCTTCTGATCAAGGTTGACCACTCCTTTTCCCTTTGATTCTAGCTGGAGCATTGTTACCAAAGGTGACATTGCCTCCTCTGTCTTTTTCTTTTAGTGACAAAAACTTGCTTTTGTCTCCAATCATGTGTTTGGAGCAACCACTGTCTACATACCATTTGTTTTCCTTATCATGCAATGATAATGCGAGCCCACATGGCATGTTCTTTTTTATCTTTTGTTTCCATCTTCCTTTATCCTTTTGTAGGTGTTTTATCTTTCATTTTGCGATTTAGACAGGTATTCAAACCTGCTTCTACAATCGCTAGCTTTGTCCCTGAAATTATTACATTTAAAACATTCAACTTCACTTTGTAGAGGAGTGAAGGCATTTCGATTCCTTAAAGAGGAGTCTTGAGACTTAACAGTCCGATGTGTATTAAACCTGAGATTTTCATCTCTTTCAACTTTGACACTTCTACAATCAAGAGCTTTGTGTCTGACACTTCTACAATCAAGAGCTTTGTGTCCAAATAAATGACACTTATAGCAGTGATCATAAAACAAGTAGGCATGCCTATTGTTAAAAACATTGTAAGATTTAGCAAAGAAATACCTTGGTCGACTAGCTTTTCGACTCGTCCTCCATTGACGATCTCCTCTTTGTTCATCTGCTCTTTTGTCTTCATGAACTATTTCATGATGATTCCTCTCATGACTCTGTGGTTCTTCAATTCCTGCAGATCTGAAGTTTATCTTCTTCTTCTTCTCGATAGAAGATTCTTGCTCCTTTGAGTACCCTAGTTCGATTCTAGTTCCTGAGGGCCTTTGACAACTCAGAATCTGATTTAGTCTTCAAGTCCCTTCAACAAATCTCTCATCTAGACCCTTCTTGGTCCTTGCTTTCTCAAGGTCAGTTCTTAGAGAGACCACCTCTGCTTCAATACTGGCACTTTTCTTCCCATTCTTGAATCATACCTTGAAGTACTTCCTCCTTTCGTCTGACTTCCTCCAGTGCAACCTTCAAAGGCAGAGAATCATATTTGCAATTTTTTTTAATTGTTTCCCTCTTTAAATTGAACAACTCCTGTTTCAGCGGCTTGTTTTCCACTTCTAATCTTTCACGGTTTCCTTGTTCTCCTTTCGGCAAAAGAGCCAAACTATCCTTGCTTTTGATAGCTTCAAGTTTTTCTTTCTGGTATGCAAATTCCTCATTATCTGAGTTGTACATTCCTTCTTCTACACATTGCAATTGTTCCTTCAACTGCTTATTTTTCTCTCTTTCTTTCTTCAAGTCATCAAGGGCACTAATGAGTTCTCCTTCAAGATCTACCACTCCTTCCTCTTCTTCCTCTTTAGAGTCCGTAAGACCCTGTTTCTTGGAGTTTGTTTTGAGGGCCATAAGAAGATACTTATTTGACTCATTTTATGATGAGTCTTCACAGTCTGATTCTGGAGCCCAACTATCTTCTTTGGAATAGAACCCCTTCTTTTTGTAGGGTTTCTTCTTCTGAAATGTCTAGGACTTATTTCTAAATTTCAGATCTTCTTCTCCTTCACCCCTTTCTTTGTAGGGGCATTTGGAAGAGAAATGTCCAACTCTTCCACAGTCGAAACACTTAAAGGGTAACTTTCCTTTATATTTACCAAAGCCATGCTTCTGTTTTTGGCCTAGTTGAGCAAGATCCTAATCAAATTCACTGCTAGAGCAATCTTGATGAGCTTTGTGTTCCTTGCCCTTATTGGATACTCTGAATGTCGCTTTCTTTGGTTAAGATTTCTCCATTCCTATTCTCATCTCATAGGTTGTGAGAGTACCATGTAGCTGATCCATTTTGAGATCCTTCAAGTTGACCATTTCCTCTATGGCTGAGATTTTGGGATTAAATCTCATGGGTAGAGATCTCAATACCTTTTGAACAATAAATTTTTCTCGGACTTCCTCACCGAGTCCTCTAATCATATTAACTACTTTATCAACTCTGAGGAAGTATTCAACAATGTTTTCATTTTGAACCATCTTCAAGCTTTCAAACCGCATTCTGAAGGTCTAAAGTTTAGCTTGCTTCACTTTGTCATCTCCTTCATGACACTGGTTAAGCTTCTCCCACATATCATAAGCGGAGTTACAGTGCACGACTTTCACAAGTTCACACTGACTAAGACTAGCCATAATGGCATGCTTGGCTTTACCATTTGCTTAGATACAGTTTCTTGCCATCTACATCTGTGGGAGGTATATCTGGGACATTGTGATTTACTAGTACAGAGGTCCAAACATCTACCCCCCAGGACATGAGATATGCCTCCAATCTTACTTTACAAAAGGCATAATTGGCTCCATCAAGGACCGATACCTTACTCGAGTAAACTTCTTGACTCTCTTGCCTATTCATAATTCCTTAAGGATCTACCTTCCAGTGATTAAACTGTTACTGAAGGAACTTGGCTCAGATACCAATTGTTGGAATAAGGAATTGCTGAGGGGGGGCGTGAATCAGTGATTTAAGACACTGTTACTTTTCTTTTCTTATTGTACTTTCTTATATGAGAGCATTCATTCATGAACTAGTAAATTACTAAACTTTTAGATACGCAGACTCGAACAACAATCTCATGTAAAGCATACATTTGACACATTTTTTTCATGTGGAAACCCATAGAGAAAAAACCACCAATTTGTTGTTTGTTTTATGATGTAATTTAAGCACCAACTTAATTACATCTATTTGTTCACAAGAGGCACCAATCCCCTTAGTTTCAGCAAGCACCAACTTTCCAAGAGGCACCAACCCCTTAAGTATTCAAGCACCAAGCTGTCACTGCCATTGTTTTACTTTTTCATATAATTTTCAAACTCAAAGCAGAGGCATATAATGTTACAAATAAAATACCATCTAATGGTTGTCTGCAAACATAATTTATACACTCTACTTTCTGAACACTTGTGGTAGTCCTCCTCTTGCCGCTCTCTTTGTGTTCTGCTATCTCTGCTCAAGGCTCTCCACTGTTTTCAACACAACACTACCCTTCCAACATTCTACACCTATATCTTCGGCCACAACTCGGCTCTTGCTTACTCTCACATTTGCTAACTCTCTACACTTTGCTCAATGGAGGTTCACAATTTTGTTCTTATGCTACACTTGCCTCGATGTACTCACTGTCATCATCAAATCTGCCCAAATGTGTATAATTGGCATGGCTCCCCATTCTTTTGTTGAAACACACTTCCCCCGTGTTGTCGCTGCACTCAAGATCAGAGGAATGGGTAATGATCACTTCTCTATCACATTGCAGGCACTCCATCTTGTGTATTAAATCTCGGCTCTCCTTACATATTTCACAGAAGCTCGCCATAATCATTTATGGCTCGCAGAGACTTAGCTGGACATTCTCACGACACCTCTGTTCTTCATTTATCTTTACGATGCGTTCACGAGAGTTCTTCGACCATCAACCATATTGAACTGTGTTCAAAACCACAACTTCTGATTCATACATCTTTAATACACCTTTGTATTGTTGTTATATCGGCGGACTTGCACTATAGAACATTGTCATGCCTTTTCCATATCGGCACTTTTATGCATAAAAGTCATACAAAAACAATGAACTCCGATAGTCCTCAACCCTTTATGTATAAGCCCCTCTTTGTGTTTTCCTCCATAGAACCAAGGCTTGTGACCGAGGGCTCATCCTTAAGGCGCTAAGGCCTCCAAACCCTCGACGAGGGCTATATTTCCTTTTTTGGCCCCTTACACATTTGTTTCATAAAACCGGCACTTTATACCCGAGGAGGCCATTTATCGGAGAATTATTTATGTTGCCACTATGCCAGCCAACAAGGATCGTCGATCATCGATTGTCGAAGTGATGTAATCACATGCCACGTGGCGTCTTCTGACCAGTGACACATGTCACCCAAATATGGCCCATTAGGCCATCCAAAAACTCTGAAACAACCTGCCACATGTCCCTATGTATCGTGATGTCATGCTGATGTTAGTAGCTACTTGGCATTATCGAAACCAATCAAACGCTTCCATGTGTCCTCATCGGAGCTTCTCTGACGTTGCCACCTATCCTTAGCGAAGCCAACAAGACATCTCCACATGTCCTCTTGGAGGAGAGAGAAAGGGCCTCGCCCTTCTTAGTTTTGCAACGATTTTCTTTGTAAAAACATTTTCGGCTCTCCTGGAAATTTAACACTAGAGGCCTCAGTCCCGGCGTCACTTTTGAAACATCAAATGTCGATCGTCGATGCACCACTGTGTGTCGACTGTCGGGACCTCCAATATGCAATATCACAAATCGCTAATCGGCAGTTCACTTCTGCTATGCACTTTGCCTTAAATCCCCTGATCGCCGATTGTCAGGACCTCCAATCTTCGATATTCCTCACTGCATAAGCCCCGAATCACCCTGAACTCCAGCAGGCCATATCTTCTGAACCAGAAGACCATTTATGGACTTCCGCATACCGTTGGAGAGCTCTTCCAGATCACTTTCCAATGAAAGGAGATCGATTAGCCATTGATCCCATCTGTTGCCTCAAAAGATGGCTCCAAAGTCTCTACATAGCATAACATCACAACCACCAAGGCATGAAGCCCCATCATCAGGCTGAGATTTGTTTGACATCAATGCCAACACTTGCACAGCCAACCACCTTCATACCATCAAATGTCCAACAAAACACTTGTTATGTCTTCAGAATAAGATCTTATGAATGAAACCCTAGATATGTGTCCATTGGTTGAATCCCTACCCTAATCTAGGTTTATATATGCCTTATGTATTAATGTTGTCTAAATAGATGATATCCTCATGCATGATAATGAATTCCTAGATATGTGTGTTGACCCAATTATTGATGGTCTTGAGTCCTAGGGTTTTGGAACTAAGCCCTAGTCAAAGTTTGATTATCTAGAAAGATAGTATTTGTGAATTCTAGGGTTTTGTAACTAAACCTTAGTAGAATCTCAATTCTTTAATATGTGATGACTAGTGTGACAATTTGGGAAGATGATAAAACCTGCAATTGTATTGTGATCAATTTGAGAATTAGAAAAATCTAGGGTTTACAACAAACCCTAGTGGAAGCTAGTCATGTTGTTACTTTAAATTGAGTTGTGATTGGTTTTGATTGTTAAAGCTTATTTATGAAATCTAGGGTTTCACACTAAATTCTAGTATGAAGTCTAACATATGAAATCTAAAGTTGTTAGATGCATTGTAGAACTATATTTGTTTAAATTGCTTCTACGGTTTGTAGTAGGGTATGTCATACCTCTGGAACAAACATTGAAACCCTAGATGTAATGAAAGTCGTTATGAAATAAGCCTTGATGAAGTAGCCTAGGGTTTATGACAAAGCCCCTAGCAAGATGTTGAAGAGTATGTGTCTCTTGTTTAGGTATCTGATATATATAAAGTTGAAATGCTTCTATGATTTTGATATGGTTAACTTCATGCTTTTATAGATTTGGTTGTACTTGGTATCTAAGTTGTGCTGTTATGAAACCAACTCACAAAAAGATAGAAAAGATAGATCAACGACTTAAAAATCAGCCTCTTCAAGAGGGCAACCTCCTTTACATTACACAAATGAAAAATTCTTGGATGATACAAATGACAAGACCTCCTTTCTATATATAGGACTCTAAGGGGTCCCAATATAATCAACACCTACATAACAATAATATTGTAGGGGCACAACAATAACAATAGTGGCTTCTACGGGGCATAATAATAACAACATGGGGACTATATGGGCACAATAATACAATAAGGGGACTAGACTAATAACAATAAGGGGTTACACTAGTAGTATAGGGACCTAGCATGCCCCTCTCCTTCAAAAAATGTTGTCCTCAATAATTGAGTAGTTCTGGATGCTTCTGTATAAAATTCTCAACCTCTCATGTGGAATCTTCAGCGGGTAAGTTCTTCCACATGATGAGATACTCTAAAATTGATCAATTTCGTAGTTGTCAATTTCTTATTTTTTGTGACTTCTTCCAGTTCCAATATGATTTTTCCTTCCTCGTCAAGTTTTTGCAATATATTTTGAAATGGGATCTTCTCACCTATAACCTTCTTTAAGCATGAAACATGGAAAACTGGGTGCACTTGGGAAGATGCAGGAAGCTCCAATTTGTATACCATAGTACCAATTTTTTGTAACACCTTGTATAGACCATAATACTTTGTTGATAATTTATTATCCTTCTTAGCTTGCTTGAGGAACATTTGTTTGTATGGTTGTAGTCGTAGAAATACCCAATCACCTACATCAAAACTTTTTTTGCTACGATGTTGATCTGCTTGTTGTTTCATTCTATTCTACGCCTAAGTGAGGTTATCCTTCAAGAGTTTGAGAACTTGTTGTTGATGCTCGATGTGATCTTCCACTGCTTGAATCTTAGAATTTTCTTTTAAAGATGATGTGATGGACGGTGGATGATATCCATAAAGTGCCATAAACGAGGTCATTTTTGCTGCAATATGGAAGGAAGTGTTATACCACCGTTCAGCCAGAGGCAACCACTTGACCCATTGTGTATGTTTATCAGATACAAAGCAATGAAGATATCCTTCCAAACATTTGTTTAGTATCTCAGTTTTCCCATCAGATTGAGGATGATAAGATGAACTATAAGCTAACTGAGTACCCAAATATTCCACCTCTTGTACCCCAAAGAAACATTTGGAGCTTTTTGCAGATAATTGTTTATCCTCCAATAGTTTGAGCACCCTGTCAACATGTTGAACATAATCCTTCTAAGACTTGTTGTAGATTAGTATATCATCAAAAAATACTAACACAAATTTTCTAAGGGTTTGAAAATGGAATTCATCAAACCTTGAAATGTAGAAGGTGCATTGGTAAGGCCAAAAGGCATGACCAAAAATTCATAATGACCCACATGAGTTCTAAATGTTGTTTTTGGAATGTCTTCAGTCTTCATTCTAATTTGATGATATCCTGAATGAAGATCCAACTTGGTGAATTAAATTGCTCCATGTAATTCATCCAATAATTCATCAATGACAGAAATGGGAAATTTATCTTTAATAGTAAGCTTGTTGAGCCCCCTATAATCCTAACACATGCACCATGATTCATCCTTCTTGTGTACGATTACCACTAGAGCAGAGAAAGAACCAGTGTTGCAGGAACCGTCCCCCCCCCCAAGGATCCAAAGGCAGATCCGCGTCTCATACGGATCTGCCACCAATACTTTGGCAGAACCGCAAATCGGAAAATCGGATCCACGTTCCTCCTTTTTTTGGCGATTCCTGCAAAATTGGATTCGTGGGGGGCCGATCCACGGCTCCCACTTCCTGATCCGCGATTCCTATTTCCCAATCCGCGGATCCGGAAAGGATTGGGTGCAGACCTGTGGAGGTTCGGGCATGTATCCACCACAAGTCGAGAGCGGATCCTAGAGAAGGTGGACAGTTCAGCATGAATTTTTTTGTTTTTGGAAATTTCAAACTGTTTTGTGAGGAACTACACTTTCTGAATACTCCCAAGGTGGCCCTTGATGCTCCCTAGATGCTTCCTAGATGCTCCCTAATGGTAATGTTAAAGTAAAAGTGACATTCTCCTTTATCTTTCATTTCCATCCTTTTACTTAAATTTTTAACATTACCATGAAATGACTTAAGATGTTTGAAAGTGGTTCCAACCTCATCAGACTTCATATGGAAAAAATAGAATTTCATATCGCATTCAAAATTCAGCAGACTTAACAGTTTTCAGGATCAATGGGATTGTGGTGTTTCATTGGATTATATCATGTATGAGGGCATGTGATTGGCATTTAACCAAGAGCAACAAGCCTTATATGTACCCCAGTGTTAGTGTTATTGATTGTTGACCTCCTTTGTCATGGCCTTAGCAATTATGTACCCTTCACTCAAGTCAAAATCATTGATTAGGCACGTTAAGCTTTTTCTACCATATTATAAGACTTGGATTAAACTGTTTGATCAAAATTAGGCAATGTTGACTAAAATCCCTATAGAATTGAAGTAGAGGCAAAGGCTAGACAGGAGAAGAGGAATCTAGATTGTAGATGGTTGACATTGGAATAATTAATCATTGATGCACAATGGATGCCATATCTATCTTGATTTATGTAAAAATATGCATGTTTTCATGTCTTCTACAACTAATTTGGTATTTTGGATGTTCTTTTTAATAAAAATGCAAAAAATATAAAATTTTATATATATAGTAGACGCTTCTGAGACACTTCGCTTCCTAGATTTTTGGAAAATGATGCTCCCGCGTCCCTACTTCCAAAAACGTCCCCGTTTCGTGCAACATTGGAAAGAACTTTGACTAGGTTGAATTATACCAACCTCTAGCATTTCTACAACCATACATTCAATTTCACTCTTTTGAGCATATGGATCTTTGTAAGGCCTGATTTTTAGGGGAACACTTCCTGGAATCAAATGAATAGCATGATCATGATCACGAATAGGTGGGAGGCTTTTGGGAGTCTCAAATACCTTGGAATGATTATTCAAAACATTTTGAAGATATGAAGAAATAGATGATTTCGATGTGGGAACCTCTAGTGGACATAATTGTGCAATTACGCCCCGTTGTTCTTTCTTTAGAAGCTTTGTCATGTTGTTAGAGCTGATTATCTTTCCCAGTTGCCCTGTGATACCCCTTAATTGAACTTCCTATCCTTCCCAAAAAAAATTCAAGAAAAGTTCTTGAAAATTAAAATCTATCATACCCAAAGATTGTAGCCATTGGACTCCTAGTACAACATCTACACTACCCATTGGAATGGAAAGCATTGAACTATTCAAGACATATTCTCCCATGGATAGTTTGATATTATGGCACTTTCCAGAGCAATTTATGGTTCCTCCATTTGCAACCATTACTTTACACTCTGGTGTTGGACATAGGAAGCAATTCAATTCCTTGGCTATCTTACAATGAATAAAATTATGGGTACTACCCAAATCAATGAACACTATTACCTTTTTCTTCTCGATATGCCCTTCTATCTTGAGAGTTTGAGGAGTGGTAATTCCTGTTAATGCATTACAAGATATGGTCTGATTCATTTCTTTCTCTGGGATTGGTTCCTGGTGTATATCCTCTTCTTTGACATTTCTCGTTCATTTTTTTGCTCCTCTTCCCCATCTATGTAAATTAATTTCTTCTCAGCACACTTAAGACCTTTAGTGTATTTTCTATCACAATTGTAACAAAGCCCTTTTTCTCTTTTTTCTTTCAATTGTTGCAGTGTCAACCTTGTAGGTGGTGAAAGGCTAGGAAAAACAACACTTCCATCTTTATAGTTGTGAGTGGTAGGCTTCCTTGTTGCCATAATTTTGCTTTCCATTTTTCTTACCAACCTGAATGCCTTCTCCAATGAATCAGGTTCCCAAAGGTGAACCTCATGTTGGATGTTATCCTTTAAAGTCCATATGAACACATCAATCCTATGCTCCTCTGGAATATCTTTTACCCTTATATTCAATTTTTGGAAGTCCTCAATGTGCTCCATCATTGAACCCTTTTGTTTGAGATTTATCAATTGGCTAAAAAGAGTGTTGCTTTTTGTATCCTCATAATGTGCTATCATTTTTTCAATAAAAATTACCCAAGTGACAATTTGTTTACAAGAGAAAAGCCATTGATACCATACAAATTGATTTGGTTCCAAATATAAAGTTGCAATGCGTACCTTTTGTGTGTTTTGCACATTATGGAGATCAAAATATTGCTCCATCTGTAGTATCCGTGTTACGAGATCCTTGCCATCAAACTTCCTCATATCGATCTTTGGAACATGGTGGGTCTTCAATCTAACGTTAGAGTCTATGAAATCATGATTAACATTTATTTTTTTCTCATCATGAGTTTCCTTTACTACCCTTTCGCCATTAGTAAGAATTTATTGTAGCAACTTTGTCAAATCTGTCTTCAAATCTTCCATGTCTCCTTTAAGTTTTTCTTTTATACCATCCATCTTAGCTTCCACGTCATTCAACTTAGCTTCCACGCCTTTCTTTAAACCATCCATCTTAGCTTTCACGCCCTCCATCTTAGCTTCCACTCATTTCTTTAAACCATCCATCTTAGCTTTTGTTACTTCTTGTGAGAGTGAATTTTGTTGCACTTGGTCTCGTAATTTTGATATATCATATTGCATTTCTTCCTCTTCTTCATGAGTTATGCTAGAGCTTTCAAGTTGCTTGCTAGGTGTTTCCATTTTCTTTCTTCGGGGCATCAATTAATGATAATAATGCTTCACTATTCCCTTTGAATTCCTTCAAACTAATTTTTCAACTAAACTTATGCAAAATTTTTAAAAAACTACAAACCTTTTTTCACTTTGTAAGAGCTCGATATTGAATCTGTTGTATCTCTGTAATTTTGGATCTCCAAGGTCTAAAATTGTGTCCTATAGTAGCTCTCTGAGTCTTCTTTCCAACCCCGCAAGTCTGATCAAGATTAGATTCTCCAAGGAAGAGTTATGCCAAATCTCCCCTGATGACCTGATTATAGACTAGTCCAGTGGAGCAAACTTGTACAAAGTGTCACGTGTCACTATTTCAACCTTAGGACTTGAAACCGATACATAGAAAACTACAAGCCATCCTCTTTCTATAAATTTTTACTAAATTTCAATCTGATGCTTAGAGAGAGTTATGGCAATTTTCTCGAAGTCACCTGTTTGGGATGTAATCCAGGAGCCTGCAAAAACCGTAAATATCTTGGACCATATCTATGAAAATATAGTGAAACAAGATCTGAAATTCGGACCCGAGCCTCATCAAGATTTCGGCTCAAATGGCAGAGTCTGAACCTTTGTAGAAAAAATATTATAGTGAAAATGCCACGATGACCTGTCTGTGATGGAATTCTGGAGCTTGCAAAAACTCTAACTTCCTCAGATCATATCTCGGAAAATATTGTGAGCCAAGATCTGAAATTCGGACCCGATATCCAGAACGATTTCGGCTCAAATGGGTTTTTTTTTTATCTTCTGAAACTTCATAGAAAAAAGTTATAGCAATAATACCACGATGACCTGTTTGGAGCAGCGAAACCCTAGAATCCAAAGCTCTAATACCAAATGTTACGAAACCAGCTCACAAAAAGATAGAAAAGATAGATCAACGACTTAAAAATCAATCTCTTCAAGGGGGCAACCTCCTTTACATTACATAAATGAACAATTCTTGGATGATACAAATGACAAGACCTCCTTTCTATATATAGGAGTCTAAGGGGTCCCACTACAATCAGAGCCTACATAACTATAATATTGTAGGGGCACAACAATAACAATAGTGGGCTTCTATGGGGCATAATAATAACATGGGGACTATATGGGCACAATAATATAATAAGGGGGTTGCACTAATAATAATAAGGGTTTACACTAGTAATATAGGGACCTTAGATGTGCATGTAAACAATCTTCAAAATGGTGAAGATGTTTGTAAAGTAAAGTTGATGTGAAAAGAATGATGTGAATGGTGATGGTAATGACAACACTGATGAGATGGATGGAAGCCATAAAAGATTCTCCAATATAAAGAAGAGATCTCTCTATGATTAAGAGGGAGCTTGGATAGAAGGAATCTCCCTGGTTGAGAAGAAGGGCATAGCATAGTTTTGATTAGAGAATGAATTTTGAAGGATGTGATTGTTGCATGTGAAGTAGGAAAGGAAAATGTATAATTGAGGAAACTTTTGTCAAAGATTCGGTTGATAGTCCTACTATGTTGAGAAGCAACATTTGACAAACCCCGAAGGTTTGTGTTTGTTTATGAACATGTGAAAGTATATTATTGATTGGGGTTGTGTTGTCCAAGCAAATCTCTCGAAGTTTTCATAACATGTTGGCTACCGATGAGTTTGGTTGGGAAACATTTGTTGTTGAGGCTTTGTCAATGAAGCATTGCCTGGGAGGACATCTGGTCAGCACTTTGTGTTGATGTCTAGTTCTTGAAATAGGAAAGGTGGCATTGGTCATTGAGCTCTAACAAGCACCTGGATCCCTGGGTTGATGGTTAGTAACTACGCTTGGGAGTACCTAGAGAGGTTGAACGCTTGAGTCCATCTTAGTACCACTTGGATAGATTGCCCTGGTCGAGAATCTAGTCCATGGCATTATGGTGCCTAAATTGTTGAAATACCAATGGATAGATTGTCTTGGTCAAGAATCTAGTCCATGGCATTGCGATGCCTAAAATTCTTCATGGTTCATATAGCTGACATCTTCCTTGTACTTGTATATGATGAATACCTCCCTAGTTAAGAGGGAGTGTTGGAAAATGTAACTAGGTTCGATCTTCATTAATGTATTTGAGTCATCATGTAACGTACTTGTAAGAAAATAAAGAAAAGAATTATTATTATTATTATTATGACTTATTAAAGCATGGGTTTCATTCTTGGATCATCATGTTTTAGGTCAAAGTCCTCATTGAGAACTTCTATGATTTATTCTGAGATAATAGAGTCATTGTACTTTTAAAGAGACCCTTCTTGGGCTTTTGAATCATGTAAAAAGGTTTAATATTGAGTAAAAAATGAATTATGTTCCCTGCACACCAAGTCGACTATAAGATGATCAAGTCAGCCTCAGGGAGGACTATTCAACCTCACCTAAAGGCTATAAAAGAAGCAGTTCGAATTCATTTTGAGGAGATCATCTCAAGCAAGTTCGATATCTCTCTGAAAGCTGGGAAAAAGTGTGAAGTGAAGGAATGTTAGAAAATGTAAATGTTCGGTCTTCAATAATGTACTTGAGTTATCATGTAATGTAGCTGTCAAAAGAATAAAGAAAATATTTATTGTTATTATTATTGTGACTTATTAAAGCATGGGTTTCATGCTTGGATCACCGTGTTTTAAGTCAAAGTCCCCATTAAGGAATTCTAGGATTTATTCTAAGTCTATATAGTTATTGTGCATTTAAAGAGACCCTTCTTGGGCTTTTGAATCATGTAAAAAGGTTAAGTATTGAGTCAAATATGAATTATGTAACCTCCACACTATGTCGGCCTAAGAGATGATCAAGTCGGCCAAAGGACCCTATTCGACCCCACAAGAAGCCTATAAAAGGAAGGTCATAGAATTCATTTGGAGCATCATTCTCTCACAAGTTCAAATTCTCTTGTAGCTGGGAAGAAGTGTGAAAATCTCTTGTTGTTGGGCAGAAGTGCGAAGTTCTCTTGTAGCTGGGAAAAGGCGCAAAGTCTGTTGCCGAGAAGCCGAAGTGAATGCAAGTTTGGAGAAGTCTAAGACAAGGAAAAACGAAATTTTGGTGTCTCTCTCTCTGTTTCGTGTCCTAGTTTGGGAGATCGATGTCTTCCAAGTTTCACTGTTGCCGAAAGCTATCAGTTGCCGTAAGTTGTTGCATGGTCGAAGTTGCTGGGAAGAGGTCAAAATTCTGGGAGGTTGACTTAGTGTGGAGGAAAGGTCTGGTCTTGGTCTAGGGTAAAGAGTCTCAAAGTATACTACTGAAAGGAAGAATTATCTTGACTGGGTTTTCCCCTCGAAGGGGGTTTGCCCTAACATGT
Organism: Pinus taeda; assembly: GCA_000404065.3. Taxonomy (NCBI): domain Eukaryota; kingdom Viridiplantae; phylum Streptophyta; class Pinopsida; order Pinales; family Pinaceae; genus Pinus; species Pinus taeda. Next base: position 10,158 of record APFE031460573.1, on the reverse strand, counting down.
GCCTACATCTGGTGTCTATCGTTTTATGTGTTTCTGCTTTTGGTAATTGCTTGATGAACTAAAGAAACAAGATATAAAGAATCATAATAATAAGAAACATCACAAGTAATTATCAAGATCAAGAAAATCTTTAATGCCTTTCTGATTTTCTAACATGGTATCAGAGCTTTGATGAAGAAGGAAGAAAAAGGCAGTCTCAAGCAATTGATCAAGGAACCATTCAAAGAGTGTTAGGGTCCCACCCTAACCCCCTTATTTATGTAGTGGGATCAAGTCATAGTAAAGAGTCAATAAAGCCCATATTAATAATTGTAAGTGGTTAACCCGCAATTAATGACGAGACCACAGTTAGTTGCAAATGGGCCATGGTATTAGATAGATGGTATTAATAAAACCCATGGTATTGATCCATGGTATTTCATGTATGAGTCATATATAAAGGATAGAGACTCCCTGCGAGGAGCATCGTGTCTTATTTTGTCATCAAGCTCTGCTCTATTGGAGGTTGCCCCCTCGAAGAGGCAAGTGAACATTGCTTTCTGAATAATAAAATACTTGCTCTTTTTACTCGCTATTCTATGTTTTGGGTATATTGCTTCGCCTATTTGGTATTCTGGTATCGTCTTGCAGGTTAAAGAGCATAACAGAAAATAACTCGGCCTCCACTGGAATTTCTTCCTTCACTAACAAACTCAATTTCTCTTGTGCAAATCGAACCTCCTGGCAAATTCATACTCGCATTGGCAACTCAACCTCCCTGAAACAATTCGCACTAGCTGGAAGAAATCGGCCTCTGCAGATAAATCAATCTCCCTTTCTCACTGAGAATCTAGAAATCACTGTGAAGAATTCTAGATTCCCCACTGGACCATCTTTGGGTTGGTTCTCATAGAGTCCGAGCAGAGACTAACCACCATATACCAAGATCTGATAAGATCTATTAGGTGTGTCACTTTCGAGAGCCAAAGACAGAGCAGCACCTCATTTTTAGGTTCCCCCTATACTACTAGATTAGAGGGCACTGCCACTGCCTCTATAGATATTTAGGATGATCCCTCTCTACCTTCTTCTGATATCCTAACCAGAGATGCCTAGCCCTCTTCATCAGGGAGATATTCAGATCCTACATACTTCACCTCACTCGGGGACGATTCGAATGATCACATCATACCTTCAAGTTGATCTAGCTAATTGGAGAAACAAGAAACAAGCTAAGTTCCATAGTATTTCAGATAGTAGAACAGTGACACCTCAGGTCTCCCCTCAACCCCCCCATTGGGAGGCCAACTGGTAGCTTTGAGACCGTTGCGGAGGTGTCGAAGAACACATTAGTCCACTCACACCTAAAGTGTAAAAGGGATTAGTTCCAGATAGTTCCAAAGCAGGGTGCCCCCCCTCGAAGGACTCCTCCCCAACCCCAGCGGAGCAATCGAAGACTTATCCAGAGCTTCTTTCCTTCGGCCATGGATGCTAGGAGCATCCCTTGCTCCTACATCCCCCCAGAATCGTGCAACCAAACACCTCGTTGGATCTAGAGGACTCGGATGGCGAACCAGCACCACTGTTTTCCCCCTTATCGTCAACGATCAGACCTGGGCATTCTTGACATCATCAACCTCCAGCCCTGGACTTATTCACTTAGTCTTCTACATCATTGGGGTCTTTGGTCTGGTTATATACATGTTTATGAGGTTGTCCTATTGTTGTATCCTTCTTTACTTCATTATATCCTAGATTTAGCTTTGCCATTTTCTTGGAGTTGTGTTTGCATTCCCACATTGTACTCGTATTGGATGTATCCTCTGGTCCCAATGACCTACTTTTCTGGTCACTTGTTGGACATTAATAAAATTATCTTATCGTATCTCCATTGTAATGGTTGTTGAGACTCTAGAGATTGAGGAGCTCCCCCCTTGGACTACCTTTGTACATCACATGCTTGGAGCTTGATGGAAGATTGAGGTATAATATCTTATTTGTGTGAGGCTTTCATGTGTGCAGTTTATTTTTCATATGCCGACTTTTTATTGTAGGAAATCCTTGTAGCATTTTATGAGGGCCTTGCAATGAACCATGCATCGTTTGGATAATGTAATATGAAGAGTCGATCACTCTTATATTCATTTCTGTTATATTAAGCTTGAATCTACCAAATTAGGTTGTTGCTTGGAATAATATAACATCACCTTCATAACATTGTTTTAGAGTAGCAATCCTACCTCTCCAAGGTTAGTTTTCTGCATAAATTTCAGCAAGCTAAGGCTGATTTGTGGCACGCATAGCAGCCTTTATTAACCTTACATATCCAAGCACTTGCCCTCTTGGATTCATATTAATCTGACTCCATTTAGCCCATAATTGGATTGGCACTGGTATTGGGATTTTCATTCACAATTTTGTTCTCCCGCCATTTATTTACCCATTCATATTACAACCACTTGTTTTGCTTAAGCTACTCCCCAATATATCACATTGTGTCTCCACTCTATGGTCTCAGATATCCTATCTTTAGGGAAGTTCCTCTTTAATTGGAGTGGAGCCAACCAAAAGTGAGTGGCAGAGCTCCTGTGGTGACAGTGAATAACCTCCCTGAGTTGCACAAGACTAAGACTAGCCCCTTGATGCTTGGGGCATTACATCATATGGGGAGCTAGATTTTGTAGTAACAGGTCCCACACAATCCACTGATCATAGACTGAGTATCCATATTGTTCTGACACCATTGTTAGTTGAAACAAGATAGAAAAAGAACAAGAGAATATGAGAGAGAACAGAACTTTTTATTAACCTGATTTGTAATGTTCATATATATCATCTTCTTTTAATGTAGGGGTGAGTCACAATGCCTTTGGGAGAGTTGTACACAGCCTAATTTATTAACAGTAATGACTAAAAAGTAATTATAAGATAAGCATTATGTCCTAATAATTGGTTTTTCTTTCCTCTTAACCCTCTACCATGTTAAGGAAAATAGATGACAATCAAGCTCTTAGAAGCATTTGCCTTGATTACTTGTCTTCTAAATGTCATCGTTATCTACGTCTAATAGATAGGCTTGTCAAGACAACTCAAGTAAAGAATATTTAAATACACAATCCCTAGTTTTCCACTCTTACTCCATATGTGCCAAGAAATATCCTTTTGCTCAAGATTTTGATGGTTTAAAGTTGCACATGACATACCTGGCTTAAGGGAAAACCCGAAAATGTAATCACAGATGTTGTAATCTATCAAATAATTGATATTATTTATAGAGATAACAAATAGGATCACTTTATTGAATGTAAAGATACCTTTATCGAATTTCTTTCCATCTGGGTCAATCCGTGTCACAGTGAAAATATCCTCAAACAAGAGCTCAACCATCTTGGACGTAAACCCCAAGAAATGCTGTTGCTGAATGTATTCCCAGGTAGCAAAACCTACAAGCAAGCCATGTTAAAACTGCATCAGACCCCAATGCAAGCCAACAAATCGAGCATCATTATTAGCCAATAAACTTACATTCCATTCAATTGAGGAAAAGCTTGGTACAATTTAACCTTTCCCTGTTATATCTAAACTTTAAAGTATGGTATGAATTCAGCATTCCTCTGATATCAATTCTTCATAGCATTATCATGTCATATAATGTACTAACATTTACAGCCTTAAGATGGTATTTACAAGACATAGTATGACCCTCAATGTACTCTCACATCAAATCTGTAGTAGAGATCTTATATTATTATCCAATCCTATCTCCAGTTCCTATGTGATTGTGTAATGCTTGGCTTCCAGCATTTAGTGATGTTGTTGACAGGATAATTGAACTTGGGTAGAACTATTGACGCATGAAAAGTGCAGAAATTTTCATGAATGGGTGACAACACAATGAGGGATTTTGCACAGGTCCTTGCCGAGGTAACAAATCAAGGATGGTCTACTGCTATAGACTTATGAAGGATGTTCTCACTGCATTTGCAGAGATGATTCATGCCTCAAGATTCAAATCAGCTGACTAAGTTACAGATGTCAAATTATGTATATAAATTGGCTATGATAAAATTATAATTTTTGCTAGCTGACATTGCTGAAATTCTGGTAGAATTTAGGAGCAGACCGATCTGAGAACATGGTAGTAGATTGAGGAGTAGAAGATCTTAAGTTCTGTTGGTCTGTAATTGTTTCCAGTGTACGTCCAATGATTGCAATCTTATAGACTTCTTCTTCGATGTTCACAATTGTAAGAAGCTTATATCATTGCCAAAACATATTGTCAGTATTAGACTTCAGTTCCCCAAGTGAAGAGTTATGCTAGCCTATTGTGAAGATCATCTGATGATAACTATCATACCAAAATGTTGAACAATTAGGTCGAAGCACATTGCAAACTGTGGGTAGAGTCTTCATGATTTTTGTTGATTTATTCCCTTAATTACTGTGTTGCTATGATTAACTGGAATGCTGTACCCACCTGTGCCGATCAAGTCCAAACTGTCCAATCAACTAGTCACTACATAAATAAGTTGTTTATTTTTTTCGCTCCTTTGAAGGTCTTTCTCTCATGTATACTTGCATTCCTGTCCACAGGCAGCCTGTTTTCTTCTCAGTAAAGTTAGGTAATAAATGTATTAAAGCTGAGTTTGTTGAGCCAGGAATTGATTTGCACTCAGAAGCTTGACATGCAGATGGAGAATTCATATTCTGTGATGATTGATCGTAGTAAATCAAATCCATGTAAATTTCAAGCGTTGGATGAATTTTCACCACTCAATGAAGATCCCTGTCCCTTTTCAATCAAAGGAAAGATGGAAGTTTCATTGTGATAGTTTTTATATTATAGGCCTGCAATACTCCAGTTTACTTTCTTGGATTTGAAGATTTGTTGGTTCTTAGTGAATATATTTTTCCATTCTCTTTCTTGTAATATGATTTGTTCCATAATGTTTTATTTATAGAATATTGAAGCTTGCTACAAAAGAAAAAAAATATATTTACATTACTGAAGTTATAGTTGGTTGATATTGCTCAAGAAAGAAAATTTTATTGATTGACTCATATCAATAGACCTGTGAGAAATTAGGGTGCAGATATTTACATAAACAATGCTGAAGAGATAAAATAAATAAAACTCTTTATTGTTATTGTTCAGAATGTATCTCTCACACTACTTAAATCACCATAGGTGACATATTTATAGCACCCATAATTGGTTAGGTGGTTTAACCACCTATGCTCTGAGATCAATATTTAATATTACATTGATCACAAGTTACATAAACATAGTAAATGTTATTGAGTCCTGTTGTCGCGCGGATTGGCACGACAACGCTCAGACCGGGGGCTGTCACTCTGATCCCCGATCCCTCCGTTTAAGCCTGTCTCCCGCGGCTAAGGGGGGTAGACCCTGAGAGATGATGAAGACCAACTATCGACCAGTTGGTTGGGAGACACGAGACACGATTAAGATAAGCACTAAAATGATTTGATTAGTTAGCAGACCAGTGCCTTGAGAGATCATTATTAAGTTGATTACTTGCTAGATGATTATAGAAACATGAAACGTGAACAACAATCATTTGTCATCGGCTAGATCACAGTGCTCTTTGAATGACCCAAATGATATCCAGCAACTGAAGATTTAAAAAAAAAGATGAATGCTTTCAAACCACCACGTGTTATAAACCATTAACTAGATATCATGTTTGTATCTCGACTTGAAACTTCAGATCTCAGCGTAAAAGATATAACATGAAAACAACTGAATCTGGCAACAAAAATAATTTTTTATTTTTTATATTTTTCATGATGAAGACAAATGCTTTAAATGAAAGGAGAAAAATTGTTTTAACTTTTCAAAATAGAAACTAAGCTAAGGGCTCCAGAAACTCCCTCTTGAGTAAATCTTTTTGGTGTCTTATGAGCTCGCTGGCTTGAACATCTTGTGGGACCCTTGATATCCTTGGAGTGGACTATTCCCACCGAAGAAGTCCTCGCACTCCAATAGAGCTGGCAACCTATCCCTTGAAAACATAGAAAACACTTGCAAACGAATTGTTAGTGCAAAAAGAGGCTTGGCATATAGAGACCAAGTTGAGCTTGTCATTCAACCGAGAATGGACAAGCTACAACAAGTGTACAAAATATACCAAGCCCATGGGAGATTTGAGATAGCTGCAAATCTCTCCTCCCTAGACAATAGTGCCTTCAGGCAAAATGAAAAACAACTAGATAGCAAATGAAAATCAAATGAATATTAAACGACACAGGTATACCTCATGTACCAAGGCATGCACCACAAGAGAAGCTGGTAACCCCAAAGACTTTTATTTATTTATGTGAAAACTGAGTACAAAATCCGGCAGAGTCTCCGCCCGCCCAATAGCTTGTTTTATATTTTACAATAAGAGCCCAAGGCTCATATAAATAAGAAAATGGGAGCCAATCCCAATGAAAAATGAAATGACACATGTAACTTGATGACAATCCCAATGTAGCAAATAGAAAGGCAAGTGTCAAGCTGCTGTGGCTTGGTTGCCTCTAAACTGATGTTAAACATGCTGTGTATTATGCTGAGTAAACATGCTGTTGGTTGCTCTTTAAACTGATGTGCATGCCCACGTTAACTGCTGTCCAGCTCACGTTAAATACTGAGCTCGGCTGCCCATATAAACAGCTGTAACTTGCCTTTGTAAACTGCTGCTTTAATCTGAGTTTAAACCGCTGTCCATTGGCCACTTAAACGCTGTGATATACCTGTGTTAAACCGCAGTTCACTGCCTCTAAATCTGCGTTTAATTGCCCACGTATTGCTGTTCTGAATCCCACGTGACTGCTGTTTAATAAAATCTGAACTGTAGATTGTAGCTGCCCATGTCACATATATTTAAATTGCTGAGTGGTTGAGCGTGTAATTGCTGAGTGCCCACGTAGGAATTTGATTGCCAACGTTAAATGCGTACGGGCTGCCATGTTAACATCATGAAATCTTCAACGTATATACCTGTTTAATATTTGCGTGTAAACTTGCTGACTGGGCACGTTAAACTGCAGTTCACATGCGTATTTTCTGTGTACGGACAGCGTGTAAGTCTTTTTTTTTGTTTGACTGATTTGTTGACTTGAGCCATACGTACTTTTAGTGGGCTGAGCTATGCATAGAGCATATGAAAGGAAGTGGGGTCCATTACCCACTTTATTAATTTTAAACATATACTTTAATATTTCAACCTCAAAAATTAAATCAAAGTTGTAACTGCCTGTTGACTTTGACTTGACTTTGACTTTCTTTGACTTTCTTTGACTTGAGCCTGAAACTTTATGTGGTGGGCCCCACATTGCTTGCCACATCACCCTTGATCCTCTGCTTGACTGCCATGTCAAAATTTGACTTATTTTGACTTTGGAAAAATTTATAAATTTTTCCAATTATTCATTTTTTTGAATTTTTTCTTCATTTTTGCTACTGGGACTTGAAAAATCGCCTTTTGAGGGACTCTGAGTCATGTTTTGACCCCCAAAGTAGGCTCTAGGAGAATGTTGGGCCTCTGAAGATGAATTTCGACTGGTCATACGCCCCAGACATCTCCTAAGGCCACTTATTTATGCCTTTACATAAAAAATAATTAAAAAATCCCGTTTTGCGGGGAATTTTTAACTATTAAAAAATCCTACTTAGACCTAGCCAAATTCCACGAAACTTTTTGTGTGATCTAGTATGGTAATATACATCGACCCTAGACACTAAGATGTGTCAGGGGCTCATTCTTCAAACATCACCTCGGCTTTGGGGTAAAAAATGAGTGAAAAAATCCAGAGAATTATCCGCCTCTGAAAAGAAGGGATAATTAACCGGATAAAAAAAACACTTCAAGGTGTACTCGTTTGCTGATCGAGTCCCACATCCTAGGCCTGTTACAAATTCAAGAAACATCATACTAGCATCACTTATTACGATTCCCCGTAGGGTGTGGAATCTGGGTACAAAGAAGAAATATGATGAGAAGATAGAAGGAGAGTTAAAAAACTCTGTTGACTGATGACATCTGATGGTACAAGTGTCCTCTGGATCATCCTTGGGCATGGAGTCGTCATATAATCATCAGGTGCTACTCCAGTAGTCAACAAGTCCCTTCTAAGAAGACTGGCATTGTTAGTACAATTGACATTCATGTGATCAATCAGTTGAACCATGTGAAGTTTCTCCTTGTGCTTCTGGAGATGTTATACTTGCTAAAGAAGATATTGTACCTTTTGGATGAATCAATAGTTAAATAAATGCAACATTAATTGTTGAATTTTCTAAGTCTATCAGTTAGAAAATTAATCTATATTCTGCTGATTTATTTCTTCTACTTGTAAATTCTGAACAAGTTATTTAAAACATTTAAATACAGAAATAAACACAAAAACTGTCACAACATCTACAAATCATCAGCTGAAAGAAAACAAACAAACAAGTGACACCGTTATTTTTTGACAAATGTCCCCGGAAAAACCCAATGTGGAAAAACCGACGCAGCTATTCTGAGGGTTTATTATTATGCAGTATTTCTTTGAATACAACTGGGTGCCTAACCGGCTCACCCGACAAAGAAAAAATACACAGCAACAATACCTCTCTATTTGGAAACAGGTATTCAGAAAACCTATCCCACGAAACCCTCTCCAACATCTCTAAAGCTCTGTGTTGGCCCTTCTAGCCTATGTGTCAGCCTCCTACTGCCCTGCGTCAGCCTCAAACCTCTCTACGCCAGCCCTCTAAGGCACTGCGTAGCCTCTGGGACCCTCTGCATCACTCCTGCAGCCTCTGTGTGGATGACGCAGTCCCTCTGGCCTCAGCTCTGTCTCTGTTGGGCTCTACGTGGCCTGAACTGGTTGCTACCTCTCGCTCTCTGCTTCTGCCCTAGTCTCTCGGCACTGTCTCTGCCTTTCTGCCCAGTACTCACTGCCCCTCGCTGTTGATCACTGATTCGACTTTGCTTAGCAACCCCGTCTAGCAATCCAAATGATAATCACTCTGTGGTATTCTCCAACTAACCCCAAGCCTCCTCTTATACTTTTCCTGTTGGTCCTTCACGACCGATGATTAAATCCTATCAACGGCTAAGATAGATTTTGGCTTGATCATGACTTTTGGAACCTCTAACCCAGTTTTATATTAAATCCATTAAATATTTTATTTTTCCTAAGTTTAGACTTAGGAACCCATAAAAATATTAAGTTATTTAATAATCTCCCAAACTGGTTAGCATCTACCCAAACCATTCCTGGTCCTTGGAGATCTCATGTGCTTTAGCCTCCAACCAATTTCATCGCTAGAGCCATAAGTGCGGGGAGCGCCCCCCCCCCCCATCAAACCCGCTCCCGAATCGCGCTCCGGGTGGGAGCGGCTCCGGAGCACCTCGGGAGCGCGCTCCCGTAAAAAAATTTGCGCTCCCTGCCATTTTCGAGAGCGCATTAGGGAGCAATCGCTCCGGGAGCGATTCGAACCGCGTCGGGAGCGGTTACGCGAAAAAAAAATAATAAATAAATAAATGAAAATAAAATAAAAAATAAATAAAAAATCCTCGGACTTGAAAAAAAAACTAAATTTAAAAAAAAAATTGTTTTAAAAGCCCAAAGGGCATAAAAAAAATTTCATTATCACCATTGAGCAAGAGTTGAGGAGCAACAGCTTGGCAAAGGAGCAAGGAGCAAGTGTTCAAGAGCAAGGAGCGAGGAGCAAGCCTGTAGAGGTAAGTAACTTAGTAATTTAGCTAATCTAGCTAGTTTAATTTAGTTAGGGAGTAATTTAGTCAATTTAGTTTATTGAGTTTTAAAATTATGAATTTGAATTAAATTAATAAATTAAGTTAATTAATCCCAATAAATTAAATTAATTTGCAGTTTCTTGAATCAAAACCATACAAACATCAAACACCATGGACCTGACTATATTTATGGCCATTTTCCTCTTCTTGGTCCCTTTTATGGTTATTATGGTGCTGGAGAGTAGGAAATGGAGGGGCCAAACTGGAGAGGGGGATGAAGAAGCTGGAGAAAGTGAAATGGGTGAAAACCCCGGTGAGGAGGAGCTGGAGGAGGGTGAACAGGACACTCAAAAGACTAAACAAGACCAAACCCCATTGTGGAAATATGTTCACAGGGCTGAAACAGGGGGAGGGGGTGGAACCA
>APFE031460562.1:0-12234 GCA_000404065.3 Pinus taeda | reverse complement strand
GCCATTCACCAACTCATTTGTAGTGGTATACTTGGATGACATCCTGATCTTCAGCCAAAGTTGGGAAGAGCACCTCCACCGCATTCGACAGGTTCTCCAAACACTGTGGCAACACAAGTTATGTGCTAATTTAGAGAAATGCACTTTTGGCATGACCCAGGTTCAGTATCTGGGATACATTATTGATGAACAAGGGGTGCATGTGGATCCAACCAAGATCCAAGTCATTCAATATTGGCCATCTCTAACCACTTTGACAGAGCTCCACATCTTTCTAGGTCTTACCAACTTCTACCGCAGGTTTGTGTTGGGATTTTCTCATATCACTTGGCCCTTGAGTGAAGTCACCAAGGGAGGAGCGAAAGCAAAATTCTTCTGGTTTGAATCTCAATAGAAGGCATTCACAGAGTTGAAAGATCGCCTCTACACGGCACCAGTGCTCGCATTACTAGACTTTCAACAACCATTTTAGGTCGAGATAAATGCTTCTGACTATGCTATTGGGGTAGTCCTTACTCAACACAGGCATCTAGTGGCATATCACAATGAGAGGCTTTCAGACTTCCGGAAGTATCCCACTTATGACAAAGAGATGTATTCCATTGTGCAGGCGTGCCGACAATGGAAGCATTACATTTTAGGGAAGGAAACAATCATCCACATAGACCACTAACCCTTACAATTCATACAACCTAAGGGAAATTGTAGAATTATTGCCATCAAAAGCGGTCCACATACTTGCAACAGTTCCAGTTGAATATCAAGTATAAGAAGGGTAGCACCAATAATGTTGCACATTGGCTCAGTCAACCACCGATCATGGCGTTAACCACTGTGCTCAACTCTTATGGGCACGAGACTTCTGATTGACCACTTCTCTACAAAAGCGACCCAGAATTCAGCCACACATACCAAACACTCTTTGAGGGTCAACATGTTCCAAATTTTCACTTCCAGGATGCCCTTTCATGCCATCCATGTCACCTTTGTGTTCCTTCAAGTGAGCGTGCCAAGATGATTTGGGAAGCATGCTATAGTCAGGCTGCTAGACATTTTAGGGTCGAGAAAACGGTGGCAGTACTGCAGAAGTATTTCTATTGGTCGAATCTTCGACAAGATGTCTGGAAGTACATCAGATCATGCACTGCCTGCGCCATTGCCAAACCAACCATCAAGAAGCAAAGCCTCTATACCCCACTACCTAGCCCTCATCGACCTTGGGAATCCATCTCCATGGATTACATGTCAGGCCTTCCTTCCACTAAGCATGGAAACGACTGTGTTTTTGTGGTCGTCGATAGGTTCTCCAAGATGGCCATTATGGCTACCTGCAAGAAGAATATCACAATAGAAGCCACTGCTAAACTCTTCTTTGAACGAGTGTGGGTACACTTTGGGATCCCACAATCTATCATCTCAGCTCGGGACAACAAGTTTCTTAGTACATTTTGCTCCAGTCTCTGGTCAATTCTCGACACGAAATTCATTAAGTCCATTCCTTCCATCCTCAAACTGATGGCCAAACAGAGGTAGCCAACAAGATGATCGTACACATTCTGCGCATGTACAACTCAAAGCATCCATGCACATTAGAAAAGAGCCTCCCCTATGTTTAGCACAGCTACAACTAGGCTCTCCACAACTCGACTAGCCACAACCCTCTTCAGGTGGGCTTGGGATTCCACCCACTATGTCCCATTGATGTGGCCATCCCATTTGCTTCTTCACGCAGATTTGGCTCATGTCCAGTCTAAAACAGATAAGGCAAACAACTTCATTGAGCACATCCAACATATTCGCCAACAGGTCCATGACATTCTAGAAAAATCAAATGCCAAGTACAAGAAACAACATGATCAACATCGGGTGCCACACAAGTTTCAAGTAGGCGACAAAGTTTAGTTGCATTTGCAAAAGGAACAATGTACCGAAGGCTATCGAAAACTTAGACCACTCTAATATGGTCCTTACACCATTACCAAGGTTGTGGGAGACAATGCATTTGAGCTCAACATTCCCCCATTCCTTGGCTTGCACCCAGTGTTCAATGTGGACCGCCTTCGACAATACTTTCCACCATTACTAGACACATTCAACATTGCAAAATAGCTCACACCCACAGAGTTAAATCCAGATTGCATGGAACAAACTGCAACTGATTGGATCATGGACACACAGATCAAGCATAGTCGTTAGCAGAATATCCAACTATATCGAGTTGCCAAAGTAGGCCAACTCCTTCACCAAGGCAAGTGGCTCACGTGGGACCATGTTCAGCAGAAGTTTCCCCATCTCATGGAGGAACTCAAAGAAATGGGGACCATTGCTTCCTAAGGGGGGAGGAATGATCCACATGGATATTGGTGGCCACCTACCAAGTCCACTTGGAACCCCATCATTATTTCTTTCAGCTTTTCAATTTCCTTAAGTGTAGCACAATTTACTATTTTAGCAGTTTTTCAGGTCCTTGACTTCTGGAGTTGTTTTGAGGCCCTAAACAACATTTTTTGGGAAACTTCGGAGCAACATGGGCCCATGGACCATTTTTCTCATCCCAAAGTTGTAGTTCTTGGATATATCTTTCTAAGGAGATACTGCGTGTGTCAAACGTAGGTCATATGCCAAAGTTACAACCCCGGGAAGTTGATGTACCAATTTACCCAAGCAAGGCCCACAGTTTGGCATTTCATCTTCTAGGGTTAGGTTTTTAGATGTTTAGGGTCTTCCATTGTTTCTCAACAATAAATAGGCATGCAAGCCTCATTGTAACACAGTTTAGATGCATGTAGCCACCAGATCTCTTCTCAGAGATAAGCTACCATCGCCCTAGTTGGTTTATTTCCATTGTTGTTTGTAAGCATATTTCAGTATTTTGCATTAATGAAATGAAGTATTATTTTCGTTGCATCTTTGTCTTTATGGTTATCTCTGTAATTTGTTGTTTTCTTGTTTAAATCTGGATCATCACTTGACTTACTTCTATATCTTAAAAGTTTGCCTTTGATAATCATGAACAGGGAACCATAGTAATTGAAAGAGAAATCTCTTTCACTCTTTCTATGTCATTTGATAATTCCATAGTTGTTAGCATAAACTGTCTAAAATTTGTTATAAGAGAAAAGGTGCTTCTATATCCTCTAATCATACTTTTTCTCAAGATATTAACCTTCTAAATATAGTTTTCTAATTAAGAACTTATTCTAATGACAGTTCAAGCATAACAAATTTTACTTTGTCATTAAGTCTAATCTTCACAATCTAGTATTAATTCTAGGAAGAAACTTACTATAATACTTATTTGTTCCACCTGTAATTTTCAATAAATCTAGAAAGCCTCTCCTCCCAGCCATGAACATGTAAATTACATCCAGGCTCTCCCCCAAGTACTTTCTCTACTAGAATAATTTCCAATTACAGTCAGTGCCTTGGGCCTCAGGACCTCACTGTCCAGCCTCATGTCCTGCACTTAATTTGACTGTCAATGAGCAATTTCCCACTGGTCATCTTTCCTCAGCTCTTGGATAGTCCCCTTCCTTCATCTCTTCCCCCTATATTTCCCCTTCCCAAGGCAGGGGCATAACTATTTCTTGTTAACTGTTTCTTGTAATTTTAGTAAGCAATTTCTTTTAATTAATCATATCTCAACTCCTAATCACTCACAATTAGGTAACAATTTGTTATCTAAATTTCCATCCTTAGTAATAACATAACATAAAATAAATGCAGTAAATCATAAAATTGAATTAATTAACTATAGTAAATCCTTCCAAGGATCCAGGGGTGTTACATCTCGCCCCCATGTGAGGATAACCCTCCTTGGTGTTCTTTCTAGTTTAAGAAAATAACATCGGATAAGCTTCTCAGACAAATTCTTCCTCTTCATAGGTTGCCTCGTCCGAGCCAAAGTGTTTCCATTGCACTTTAACCTAGGTGATGACTCACCTCCGCAAGGTGGTTTCTCTCCGATCAAGAATATGAAGAGGTTCTGCCAGAAACTCTCCTTCTGGTTCGACCTGCACATACAATAATCATAATCATATTCCTTCAAAACAACTGACAAAATATATATAATCCTTTAACTTGTTAGCTGAATATTTTCTCAGTTTAGTATATGTTGTTGGTTGTACACATATTTCTTCAACAACGAAACATGAAAAACGTCCTAGACCCAAATGTGGCTTGGCAATGCAAGTTTATAGGCTACTGGTCCAATTCGTTCCAAGACCTGAAAGGGTCCACAGTATTGGGGTGTTAATTTAGCACAACCCCTCCACTGTATTGAAATTTTTTGGGGCTTTACTCTTAGATAAACATGATCTCCTGGCTAAAATTCTTTGTACATCCTTTTTTTATCTGCATACATTTTTTGCCTATCTTAGGCAGTCCTTAGATTCTGTCGAACTTTCTTAATGGCTTCCTCCATTTTTGCTAGCATGTCGAGACCCAATGCTAGCTTATTAACAAGGTTATTCCAGTACATAGGTACCCTGCACTTTCTTCCATATAATACCTCAAAGGTGCTCATGCCTAGTGATTCATGATGTCCATTATTGTATGCAAATTCCACGAGATGGAGGTAATCCTCCCACTTATGGGGTTGTTGCATTACAAACATGCATAGAATGTCTTCGAGTACTTGATTCACCCGTTCAGTTTGTCGTTTTGTTTGGGGATGGTAAGCCGTGCTAAATTGGATCTGGGTACCCAATCTTGAAAGGAGGGATTTCCAGAATGTGGATGTGAATTTCAAATTCCTGTCTAAAATTACCACATTGGGTATTCTGTGCAGTCAAAAGATTTCCTTCATAAATATGTCCACAATTTCCACAGTTTTCTATGTGGATTTCACAGGTATAAAATGTACGGTTTTTCTCAATTTGTCTACTACAACCATAATTGAGTCATGTTGTTTCCTGGTGCGGGCTAAACCTGTGATAAAATCCAATGATATGGTCTCCCATTTCCATTTTGGAATGGGCAGTGGTTGTAACAAACCAGCGGGATGTTGATGCTCTTCCTTAACCAACTGAAACTCCAAACATTTGGATAAATATTCTATGACATCCTTCCTTAATCTGGGCCAAAAATACCCTTTCTTGATAGATTCTAATAATTTTTGGTAACCTGGGTGGCCCACACAAGGTTTCTGATGAAATTCATCCATTATTGATTGTTTAACAACACTTTGGTTAGGAATATAAATTATATTGTTGAAAGTAAGGATGTAATCCAGACTTATGTCGAAATCTGATTTTTCTCCTCTTAACAAAGCTTCTTTTGTTTGCTACTATAATTTTCTAATTAAGAACTTATTCTAATGACAATTCAAGCATAACAAATTTTACTCTGTCATTAAGTTTAATCTTCATAGTTTAGCATTAATTTCTCTACTGGAATAATTTCCAATTACAATCAGTAACTTATTCCAATTACAGCCAGTAACTTCAGCCTATTACAATCAGTAGCTTGGGCGTAAGTACTTCACTATCCACCCTCAAGTCCTAGTAGAAAACGTACTACTGCAGAACACATGGGAACTGTACTTATTACAACATTAATATCATATAAAATTGTAATCTAAAATCAACAATAAAAGATAATATTAATCGCTCTCAAATTTGAAAGTGAAAGGAAACGGGTTTGAAGGGAAAGGAAAAATGCATTTATGAAGAAGATTCACGAGGCGTTATTCGAAGAGTTACTGCTTCAGAAAAAGTCACAGAAGATTATTTTTCTCAAGTAGAATGGAAATCGGACTAGGGTAATGAAAGTGACATGCTGCTCATGACAACGTCACAAACAGGTGTTTTATTTGGTTCAGCCTTGAGTGCGGGTTGGAAGGGAAATTTCATGTTGCATGAAACTTTCCTCCAAGCGGGGCGAGAAGAGATACGATGATACCAGGCATTGACATGCTGTCTGGACGAGACGAGGTGACCCTTCCCAACCAAATTCACCAAACAGTGAAGAAAAGGCAAATGGTGGAGATCTGCCAGACTGTAGAAATCTCCGGCCAAATGCTCGCTCTTCGACAGTCACTTCTCGTACACATCCAACACTTTGCTCAGCTTTTCAACGTTACTGTCCACCACCGCTTCGTCCGTGCTCCCTCCCGTTATCATGGGAATGATGACACGCTGCTCCACGATGACATAAAGAGGGGGATTGAATTGTTGCGACTCCACCTCGCACCACTGCTCAACCAGAGCTTGCTCCACAACTGTGCCCCCCAACAGATAGTCGCATTTACCTTGGCCATGGTATTTCTTACACAAATATTTTGCGATTGCTCTCGACTCTGCAACACAAACAATATTTATTTATTAGTGTGGGTTGAGGAAAATAAAGTAGTTCCAGGTAACCACGTAGTTGGATATGAGTTTATTGCTTTCATAATTAAAATTTTGCTTTTATTTGTTCGTTGAGTCCATTTTAATAATTTAATATAATAAAATATGCAAATTTATTTATGCTTCACCTATAAATAGTGAATACAAATTTGATATTAATAATTTTAATTTAAAATTAAAAAATAGATAAATAAGTTTATAAAAATTTAACATATCATTTATATTTATGATTTACATGTAAACTAATTAATAAAATTTTAGATGATTTTGACCACTTTTTATTAATTTTTTTTACTCATTAATTAATAAAGCGATTATAAACAATAAAATAATTATAAAAAGAAACATATCAAAATCTTATTGAGATTTATATGTTATATTTACCCAAATTTTTGCTAGATCAAAACAAATTATACTACCAAAACCTTATGGACATTTATATGCTATTTTAACCCAATTTTTATTAGGATCAAAGGAAATTATATTCTTTTAAGGGTAAGTATCGACCTATTTAAATAGTCCTAAAATGACTTAAAAGCTCAAAGATTATGATTTTATCACAGTAAAAAAAACACTTTTATTGAAAAAAATTATTTATTTCCAAATTAATATAGTTTATATTAATATTATTTTAAATGAAATAATTATTTAATTAATATAATTATTTTTTCCTAAAAAAAATCTTCATTCCATGTGAAAATTCATTTCTTAGATTCCTTATTTACATAACCCAAAAAAAATAAAATACCTATGTGTGCTCAATATATCAATAGACTAAGAGTCTAAATACATGTTTATATATCAGAAATATTGGTTGAGAAGTGTACCTAATAAACATGAATTTTTGTAGTAGCCTTATAGGCTTAAGAAAGGATTGGTCGATTAAAGTACCAACCATAAAGTATGGAACAACAAAAGGGAACTAACCATAGAGTATAGAATAGCAAAAGGGGTTAGAGTAGAAAAAAAAGTGTAAGAGTGGAACTGGAATGATAATAAAAAATTTGTCCATCTCTTTGTTCTATAATATTTCACAAACCTTGTGCAAGATATTTAATGATAAATTGAAAATTTTGTAACAGCCTCATAAGCTTAAAAAACACTGGTTGATTAAAGAACCAACCATAGAGTATAGGAAAAAAAATCAAGAGTAGAAAATTTAGGATTAAGAGTGGAAAATATCCCTAATGATAAAAATAAAAAAATTGAACATCTCTTTGTTCTACCATACTTCACAAATTTTGTGATAGTTATATAGGTAATTAATCAATAAACTTTTATTTTTAATTTTAATTTTAAATTTTAAAACTATAATTTAACTATTCAATTATATATAATATTATATATATATATATATATAATAATATTTAAATGTTTTTATTACTTAAATATAAAACTTTAAAATATCTTCTTAATTTATCATTCACTCATTTATTTATGCATTTATTTATATAATAAAAATAAACTATAATTTCACTGCCTAATGGTCAAAGTTCCCATAGTATAATCTAATCTTATATTAAATGTTTGAATAAGAAATTATATATATGAGTTAATTATAATATTAAATTAAAAGTGAAGTTTAAAATAGAAAATAAACAAAATTAAAATGAATATATATGCCAAAGAACTGTGTAACTAAAACAGCTCTCTATTAATCGTTAAAGCGATTTCATTTATGATACTGATTAGCCTCAAAAGCATTTCCTAATTACATAAAACATATGCATTTATGATACTGATTAACCGCAAAAGGATTTCCTAATCATATAAACAACATGCACAATCACACATTGGCATTACCGAATAAGGTAAGATCTCCGTCTTGCAGAGCAGGTACCTGCCCAAAAGGCTGGAAAAAGCACAAACACAAAAATTGTAAAAGCACGTAGGAATAGAATATCAGTATGGGCATGAATGAAAAAATTCATATAAAACAAGGAACCAGAATGCATGGAAAGATTGAAAAGAAATTGAAATGGCTTACGTTGATCGAGAGAAAGGGGGACTGCTTCTTATGCCCCGCCATGAGATTTACGGGGATCAACTCGTAGCCCACCTCTTTCTCGTTCAAACAGGCCAGCACCGTTGCTGTGCACGATGAGAATGGAACGCCGTGGACCTTGATCAACTCCATTATGAAATATACACCAACGAAAAGGAAGAAAAGGCAGCCTGCGGTTGAACGGAGATGGAGACTCAGTCTGCGGTTTACAGTAATGATTGCCGGATCCTCGCATCTATTTATACACATTCAGTAGCACTATTACAGTGTTTCAATGACGTGTAAAGTGAAGAAACTGGATGTGTGGTAAGACTTCACTGATGTGTGGTAAGAATGATGTCATCCGATAGTACTGCAAGAGTGGTGGCTTCCCTGATGACGTGCATTAATGGGAATGGTGGCTGGCCTGACAATGTGCAAAAACGGAAACGTGGCACAACCGTTAACATAAGTCAATAGCTAGAGCTGCAATGGAGTAAAGGGAATGTGGCACAACCGTTCCTCATTCCTATGTGGCACAAAGAGTTGTGACTCCAACTCGTGCATCCTTTTCAGGTTCATATTTGCAATATGAAGTTACCTCTCCATTTCCCGCAATTTGGAAATAGGAATTGCCTTAATGGCTACAATAAAATAATATAATTTTAGTAGTTAAATAATAACTGTGTTTGCTGAAGAAATACATCGAGGTATCTAAAGAGTGAAATTATGTGTTTTTGAGTGTTTATTAAATATAAAAGTTAAAATTTAAATTTTAAAATATTTTCATAATAATTATTAAAATTTTAATTTTAATATTTTTTTTTCATTTTTATTAAATATGTAATTAAGGTAATTAAGTTTTTCTAATAATAATTATATGTTCAATATATATATAAATAAGTCAAAATATGGTATAGTTAGCGAACTGTGCTTTATTTCATAATACTACTGATTTAATTAGTGATATCAGTGTGTCAATCTGAAATTTATGTTCGCTAATTATTATTTTTTTAAAATGGTAACTCGACAATGAAGATTGTAAGTCGAATAACGTTATTAGCTTTATTATACTAATTTATTTAAAGTTATATTATTTATATAGTTAAAAACATATTTAAATATTTAAATATAATCATGAATTATATTATAGTTTATCACTAAATTAATTTAACATAATTTGATTTTAATTTTAATTTTAATTTTTTTTTTAATTATTCATGTAATAAAGTATTTTTATCTCAGGGCGAAAATATTCTTTTAGATTTTTAAGATATAAATGTAAAAATATTGAATAATACATTTCAAAGCCATTACAATAATATAGTTGATCTATTATCTTATTTATACAAATACATAATGGCTAAGGCTATTAAACAGTTTAAATGAGCTCATATTCCATCATTGTTACCTTTTCTTTATTATGAAAACTAATTCGATCCATGGAAATGAACCTACTTCTTAATCAAATTGGAGTTGGGATATTTGGTCAATAAAGAAGTGGATTTTAAGTCTATTGTTGAAAAAGTCAATAGGATTTCATTTTTGGGAAAGAATCGGATTGAATTCTTTTCATTTCATTCATTTTCAATTTAATATTGAAAAAGTTTTCAATGTTTTAACCTTCTTGAAGGGAATACTTAGGGTAAATTTGTTTTATTTATTCTATCTATTTCTAGCAATTTAATACAACTATTTGTGCAATATTTTATGATTTGGAAGCAATTGCCTCTTGCACAAATATTGGATGAATTTGTTATAAGACACCCCATTGGCATGGGATTTTGCATTGATTCGAGTAATCCACAAATGATGAAGATTTCTCGTGTTTACCTCTATCTTGGTGGTGGAAACCAAGGCTCAAGGTTTTTGTTGATTAAAGTAGTTCAAAAAAGTTTTGAATGCCCCCCTAAGAGCCTCATACAAATGAAAGAATCACTTTCTAATGTTTTTGAGCTATATATCCATGTTTCACTTTGGTTTTTGAAGTTCACTCTCATGAATGGTTGGTATTTTTCTCGGTTAGTCATTTGTTTGGTCCATTGAGAATGACATTGATAACTAAAAAACGAAAAGTTTAGATGGCTTTTTCTACTACAACCTTCCCAACCATAATTTGCTTTGGATAGGTATCTTCTAGGTAGGCAAGGGTTTAAATCTATTCTAGTTCTATTATCAATTATGGGTTTAAATCTTAGAGAGATTTTGGACAATGCTCGATATATTAAAATATTTTTCCTTTTTTTGAAAAGGGGAGGTGGGAGTGGGAGTGGGAGGAATATCTTGGGTTGAAGGAAAAAACTATTTCAGAGTTCTATAAAATACTTTATTGTGTAAGTGGCAATTTGGTATTTTTTAGGTCTCTATTTAAATAATTGTAGTTTTTTGTTTTTGTTTTTTTGTTATTATACAAAGATGTGAATTGGGAAAGACTGGTCAACAAAATCTAAACAAAAACTAAACCTTGATATATTTGGGAATACAATTTTTTTCATTACCACAAGATTTATTGGTTGTTGTGGTTCACCTTTGTTGAAATTTGGTAGCTTAGGGAGAAATTCCCTCCATTGGGAAGGCTTACTCATTCGAAGAAGACTCTACTAGCCCTTGGAAGAATTTAACTTGGTCAAGGAAAGATATTATTTTTCATGTGGAACCCACATCTTCACAAAAGTACAAGTCGAATTGGGCAAGGAAATTCAACCTCCAAAGACATATAAATAGACCACACTTGACATCATTTGGAGGCATCTCATCACACACATCTTCTCTTATATTGGTTCGTACACTTCTAAGTTGCAGCGCTGAGTTCCCACGTGCAAAGGAAAGAGAGTCTATTTTTTGTTGACCGAGTTTTACTTCTATTTGGGATTGTTTTAACTAGCATTGACCATGGAGCATTTGTCTTTGTTTGCTTGATTTTTTGATATGTTTGGAGGGGCGAGTTGGCCAGAAGGTTGACCAAACTTTTTCAGGTCCCTTTGACTAGTGTTGACTTCAAATTGTGGGCTAGGGTTTTTGCAGGTCAACACCTTGACTTTGACTGAATTTTGTAGAAGAATTGATGACTTTTTTTTATTGGATTTAACTAAGCTTGGAAAGGTTGAGTTGACTGCTGCTTTGACCAAATTCAGTTCATGGCTTTTCATCAGTTCTGTTTTGGAGCTCTCATTTTCTATCTCTCTCTCTCTCATACTCTTAGACACTTAGAGCTTTTCTTGGAGAACTCTTGGAGGAGTGTAGCATACTTGGGATTTGGAGTAAGAAGGCAAAGGAAAAGAAGGAAAGCACAAGAGGACATCGAGATCAACAACTACAACAGGTTTTTCCTGCAGATACCGAGTTACACATATGATTTCCTCACTACTTTTGGCATGCATGGCATATGCATGTGGTTATTTGGTCATGAATGTCTTTGACATGGAGGATTGCCTAGATTGATAGTGGTTTTTCCTAGCATTTCCATATCTGGATAGCCATGGTGTTGTGGTTTGAGTTATTGGTTCTTGAAAGCCTTGGTTAGACAAACACTCTTGAAGTCTTGTAACAACTTGGGTTGACTTACTAGTGCTGGAAGCCTTTGTTTCAAAAATTCTCTAGAAGCCCTTAGTAGGTTGAGTTACTAGTCCTTGAAGCCCTGGTTGGACAAACGCTCTGGAAGCCCAGTGACAACTGTGGGTTGAGTTACTAATCCTGGAAGCCCTGGATGGAATAGACACTTTGGAGCCTTAGACAACTTGGGTGGAGACAAATCTGGTGATGGTGAGTGATGTTCGACTATGAGGTGGGATCATTGATTGAGGTTTTATGTGGTTTGGCCTATGGAAGCCCTGGTTTGCTTTTGATTGTTTTGTTTTATGAGATCCCACGTTCATGCTTGGAAGATGACACAAGGGTGAT
>APFE031460558.1:1927-19600 GCA_000404065.3 Pinus taeda | reverse complement strand
ATAAATTTTTGTTTTTTCTGAAATAGTTTATTCTGCGAGTTTCTATTATTACATGGTAAGGCATTTCTCTCTGAAATCAACTCCCCAAAGTGTCAACCCAATCAATTCCCCAAAGTGCCACCTTGCACTACTTTGCACCTTCAAATTTAATGTTAGATAATTGAACAAAAATCAACCATTACCTTACTAATCGATTAATAGTTAATAATAATTTCAAATTAATAGATAGTTAATAGTTAATAATAATTAACATAAAATTTAACTAGTGAAAAACTCATTTTAACTGTTTCTTTTTGTATCTTAATATGGAGAGAGGGAGATAGGAGAATCGAAAAAAGAAAAAAAACAAACAAACAAACAAACCAACCAGAAAAGCCTAGGATTCCGAACATTGCTTGTACCACCTGACTTTGATGTCGTTTTATTCTAGAAGGAGAGCATTTATATTATGAAAGGCAACAAATCAATAGATAGTTAATAGTTAATAGTTAATAATAATTAACATAAAATTTAACTAGTGAAAAACTCATTTTAATTGTTTCTTTTTGTATCTTAATATGGAGAGAGGGAGAGAATCGAAAAAAGAAAAAAAAAACAAACAAACAAACAAACCAACCAGAAAAGCCTAGGATTCCGAACATTGCTTGTACGACTTTGATGTCGTTTTATTCTAGAAGGAGAGCATTTATATTATGAAAGGCAACAAATTAATAGATAGTTAATAGTTAATAGTTAATAATAATTAACATAAAATTTAACTAGTGAAAAACTCATTTTAACTGTTTCTTTTTGTATCTTAATATGGAGAGAGGGAGATAGCAGAAACGAAAAAAGAAAAAAAACAAACAAACAAACAAACCAACCAGAAAAGCCTAGGATTCCGAACATTGCTTGTACCACCTGACTTTGATGTTGTTTTATTCTAGAAAGAGAGCATTTATATTATGAAAAAAAAA
The DNA here is from genome assembly GCA_000404065.3 of Pinus taeda. NCBI lineage: Eukaryota > Viridiplantae > Streptophyta > Pinopsida > Pinales > Pinaceae > Pinus > Pinus taeda. The sequence goes on along the minus strand of APFE031460558.1, from coordinate 18,644 downwards.
AATGATTTGGAAATATTTGTTTATGGAGATAAACTTTTTATAATTTTGTAAAAGTTATTAAATAAAAGAAAAATGGTTTTAGATAACTTTTTATACCTTAATTGTTATATGTGTTTAAATAACTACATTACATTCAATAAAAGTGAAGTCACTTACTCAAAAAAATGAGTGTTAGTTAAAGGAAAATTACTTGCATTTAAGTTGAGAATGTTGAAAACTGAGAATAGAAATATAATAATCCTAATTTTTCATAAAAAGTTTTATTTTCTATTTAAGTATTTTAATAATTTTTTTGATGTTCTATTTTATGATTTTTAGTAAGTAAATATTTTTAATATTTAGTATAATAGTAGAATTTTTTTGGGCAAATAATGACTTGTTATTTATTATATTTTTAAAATTATTTGTTTTTTTAAATAGTGTTTAGTAGACAAAAGTGATGGTTGATATGTGCACGAAAATTATGAAATTGAAAAATAAATTTTGTTTAAAAAAAAGAGTAATTTTCATTATATATATTTTTCAAAAGACTTTGTATTTAAAAAAAATCCCTAAATCTTATAAGTACTAAATCAAGAATAATTATTTTGAAGTTTATTTTCATATAATAATCTTAATTTTTCATAAAAAGTTTACTTTCTATTTAAATATTTTAATAAATTTTTTGATATTTTATTTTATGATTTTTAGTAAGTAAATATTTTTAATATTTAGTATAATAGTAGAATTTTCCTGAGCAAATATGACTTGTTATTTATTATATTTTTAAAGTTGTTTGTTTTTTTAAATAGCGTTTAGGATACAAAAGTGATGGTTGATATGTGCAAGGAATTACAAAATTGAAAAATAAAATTATAGAAATTTCTTATTTCCATGTCCTAGAACACAATTATAATCAGGTTGTTATGGTTACCTGTGGTTGGCCCCATAAAAGATTCCCAACTCTCTTCCTCCAATTGTCTCCCATCAGCATTGCAAGAAGCAGCACAAGACATCCTCCTTTGTTTAGAAATTGGATCCATTCACTCCTCTTCTACAAATAACTCCATTATAGACATCAATTGTCTGTACAATTTTAGTCTAATTTTATCTAAATAAATTGTGTCTTACAGGGAAGTGACATCATAAGCTTAAGCACATCTACTATAGTCCTTGTACTATATTCTTGACATCAACTATCTGTACAATTTTACATAAGTGAGTGAGTCTAATTTTATTTAGATAAATAGTGTCTTAAGGGGAAGTGACATCATAAACTCAAGCACATCTACTATAGTCCCTGTACTATATTATCAAGCAGGTTGGTGTGAATGTATGTCATTTTGATTTTCGTTGCCAGCATTGTGTCGACAATGTGGGTAAGTTAATCATCTCAAGCCCTATGAACTTCCTATTCTGAAAGAGGTAATTTTAATCATCTCAAGCCCTATGAGCCTACTAGACCTATAGCATTAGAATACAACGTATCTTGTTGGGCACCAAAGCCAGCTTCCTTCTTAGGAAAAATGGTTGTCTCAGGTTTCTTTTGATCATAACTTCCCACCCTTGCTGAGAAGATGGGGTCATTTTTGCTAAAACAATGAAGAAATGATGTGCCACATCTTGCAATCATTTATAACTAGTCTTAATAGCTAGTTTTAGGATAATAAAGGCATGGTTAATCTTGAGCACTATGCATTTTCAGTTTATATTGTTTCTTAGTTAAAGATGACTTTGTCAAAACTAATCAGATCGCATCTTAAGTAAAATCTTATAAAAGACATTTTCTTAGAAGCAACTAATCAAATCTCATCTAAAGTGAAATCTTATAAAAGGAATTTTCTTAGAAGCATACGATACAAATGTTTTGGGAATCAATATTCTTGTTCATTTTAGGTTTGGAAGTTTCCATCTTAAGCATTTGAGTGTTATGTATTATTAATCATCCAACCATCTGATGAAGGGAGGTAGACCCATTTGAGTGTTATGTCTTATCAATCATCCAACCATCTGATGAAGGGAGGCAAATCCATTTGAGTGTTATGTCTTATCAATCATCCAACCATCTGATGAAGGGAGGCATATCCATTGGAGTATTATGTCTTATTAGTCATCCAACCATCTGATGAAGGGAGGCAGATCCAATGGTCTAGTAGTTTGAAAATGGGAAAGAGGTTGATATCACCTCGAGAACTCACAAAATATGTAGTGATCTGGGTCATCGGATCCAAGAGGACGAATTAATGACAAATTGGTATAGTAGTTTTCAAATGGGAAAGAGGTTGATATCACCTTGAGAGCTCTCAAAATATGTAGTGATCTGGGTCGTCAGATCTAAGAGGATGAATTAATGACAACTTGGTCTAGTAGTTTGCAAATGGGAAAGAGGTTGATATCACCTCGAGAGCTCTCAAAATATGCAGTGATCTGGGTCGTCGGATCCAGGAGGACGAATTAATGACAAATTATGCACTTGCATAATGGATTTATCCAGGAGGATGAATTAATGACAATTTATGCACCTACAAAATGGATTTTTATATGCCATGATTCTTATCCAGGAGGATGAATTAATGACAAATTATGCACCTGCATAATGGATTTTTATATGCCACAATTCTTCTCCAATTTATGCCTTACGACGTTTCCTTCGCAACATTTGGTGCAATTGCTAGTTTAACAATACATAGAATTAATGTAGATATATCTTAACTTAGATTTTTTGTGCTTGGGAGATCCACAGTTATGATGGGTATAGGTTGGTTTCATTTCTTCTTTTAAATAAGCTATATCCCATTTGAATACCAAGGGTCAATACCATGGGTTCTCATACACATGGAGCTAAAAAATCACCAGTAACTTAACTAAATCAAGTTTACATTATTATTTTAGTTTAAAGTTATTTTTATTTTAAATAAGAGTTATTCTCATTTCTTTTTATTTTATTTTAATGTGTAGTTATATTTATTTTTATTTTATTAAAAGAAATTACAAAACTAAAATTTGTTGTATAGACATGCCTTAGTCAATGTAAGATGATTTTCAATTTTTTTCATTTATAATGATATTATTTTTTTTTACTTTAGACCAATATACATTGTAGAGTTGATCTATCTCTAAATTCTATTATCTATAAAGATGTTAGAAATTAATAACTTAGAATTATTATTTTAATGTGTTTGATAGTTTGGCTAGGTGATAAATGGAATCGTTGATGACATGAACTAAGTCATTCATCCAATTGATATATAGTAATGAGTCAATTTTCACTTGAAGTGTCACATGATAAACAAGTCTTAACTAGAGTGAGTAAATATAATAGAGTAGTTAACTTGCCTAGAAAACACTTAGTTTTGAGTCTAAAAGAAATGAAACTCTGGCATAGGGATAAAGCCTAAACTAACCATCAAAGTTAGTCCCTACAAGCATTATCAAAGTAGGCCCATGACCTAGTTTTATTTAGGATTACAACTTGTAGAGGTATGTGTATTGACTCATAATGTAAGAAGATGTATCTAGAATCATAAGGGGATGTATGCCTTTCTATACCAACAAGCATAGTAATAGGAAAGAGGATCTATATCATCCCTTAACTATAGCCACATATCATTGGGAAATCACTTCCATGGACTTTATGGGAGGTTTACGAATAGTCGAGATGGGATATCACTACTATTCCATGGTAATGGACAAGTTTAATAAGAAATACATTCCCATGCCCTACAAAAAGGCCATATATGGGGAAGAAGCAACAAACTTGTCCTTTGGACAAGGGTAGGTGCTCTTTTGAATTCCAGAGAGCATCATTTTGGATAAAGAAAAAATATTATTAGGTGCATTTTTTACTACATTATAGGAGAATATGGAAATGAATTTACTGAAACATACAACATTCCATCCAAATATATATGTGAAAACAAAAGTTGTCAACATGACTTTGGTATAGTTTTTGAGGGGTTATAATCATGGGAATATGCACATATTTTTAGTGCTAGAAATGCATGCACATTTTTATTAATTTCATTTTCTCCTAATATGAAGCTTAGGTGCATGATGATTTGGTTGCTTAGAGATAAGTTTGGGTTCACAAATGTTGTGGTTTGAGTTGCAAATACATGAAAATATCATTTTTTGAGAAAATAGATGTATCTTTATCTTTGATGTTATTTATCTATAGGCTACACAACCTTGCTATCAATGAAACTATATACACATATAAAGTTAACTTTGTAGATTCAAAATATATAACTTTGTGAAAAAAATGTTTACTATTTTAAATACATTTTTCTCTAGATGCCTATCAAAATCTTGAAATATGTCCCTCATTTATTTTGACTATGGCTTTTATGACTTTAACCATTTGAAAAAGAATGATATCATATTTTTTTTCCCGTAAAAAAGAAATCGTAATTTTATTCATAAGATAAAATTAAATTTTGTAGATGTGAAATGAGCATATGTAGAAAATACTGTTCCTGTTTTTCACAGAAACAACAAAAATTAAAACTAAAAAAATTATTCTTTTCTCCCTTTCTTTTTCTCCACCTTACGCCATCCCCTAGTGTTGGGGGTAGTAATTACAAGGGAGAGCTAATTTTATGTTGTAGTTCTGGGAGAGTCCTTGTCCGACTTTGATCCCTCTGATCCATGAGTTATCTTGTTTCCAGTTGTTTCCTTTTTTGTTGTCTGGAAATCGTGTTGCTGCAATGGGTTACTGGGGGCTTCCTCTTGCATTTGCATGTTGTGCTAGATTTTTTGTTCTTCCTTTTCTACTTGGTCTTCTGTAATGTCTGTTGCGTCTTCTTCTTCTTCTAGTGGCTCTGTATTTTGCCATCCTTTAGTCTTCCTTTGTTGCTTCTTATTTCGATTAGGGATGTTTCTTGCCTATGGACAAGCACTATGAATGTGCCCTGTTTGTAGGCATCCTCGGTATCAGAATGTTGTGTTTTCATAATCCAAGGGTTGTAGCCACTGACTGTTATTAAAGTTTAGTGTTATACTATTTGGTAACCCCTAGCTGGGATCTACTTCAACATATATTCTAGCAAATGTAAATATTCCCCTTGTAATTCTGTCTTCATCAATCTTTAGAAATTTCCCCAGGGTATTTCCTATAGCAATTAAAACCTTGTCGTGCTAGAAATGTAGAGGAAGGGTATCATTTCATAGTGTTAAGATCTTTTCAGGTCACACTAACATAAGGCATTGTAACTTTAATGATATAATAAATTTCATAGTTTAAAATATATAGAATTAAATAGCATAAATTTAAAGATAGTTGTGTACAAGAAGACCTCTCTTCTTTACAACTACACTTTTTTTGTGTGAGATTTCATCATTTAGATAAGTGGCATGAAATATATATGATTATATTTTGCAAGAAAAATAATAAACTGATATAATAAAACTCAATTGATTTGGTTAGACACAATTTATATATATAACAATTATTATATTTGGGAAAGTTAATTTATTGTCTAATTTCATTTTTTTTTCACTATCTTTTAATTCATTTTATAGATATCTCTAATCATCCCTCCATTTTAAAATATTATTATTTTACCCATTTATATAATCATCCCTCCAAGTTTAGAGAATATTGTATTTCCAAATTAGTATGGCCACTAATATGTTTAAAATGACTATCATTAATTTACCCACCTTCATTAAAACTATAAATCAATAATAAAAGATAAAATTAGTTGATTTAATTTTATATTTCATTTTAATGTTAATGAAAATTTCACATATATCTATAAATATTTTAATAACGGGAATTTTTTTTTCTCCACTCATGAGAGAGCTGTTAGGCACACTAGGTTTCATAATATAATTATGAATAATGCAGGGAACCAGTAGAGAGAAGGTAAGGTAATTTATGCTTGGTTAATATTATATTTTATGGTATAGATTTTCATGTATTTTATATTATTGTATTTTAGTGATTATGGTTTTTTGCTTTGAAAGTTATGAAAATTTTGGTCATATTTTAAAGAATCTAATAAGGATTTTTGTAAATTCAAGTAAAAGTTGTCAAACTTTATAATTTTAGCTGTCCTAAAAATTTTTGATGGTCATGAATTTATTTCCACCATCAAAAACATGATCCAAAAACTCTATCTACAAATTTTTTTTAAACTTTTTTGACCTAATTCAACTTCTTATAACTATCTAAACAATTCCTCCGCTTCCATAGACAAATCCTTTTATATTTCCTTAACTTTTCCATTAACTTAATCCTTTTATATTTCTTTAACTTTTCAATTAACTTAACCATTCATAGAATTGCTTAGTGTCATAATTTTCTCAATGCATGATAACCTATTATGTTATTGTAGTAGCAAGAAACACATTCTTTACGGATCTTCATCCTTTACCAGAGGGTTTAAGGGAAATCATCCCCGCTAGTGTGGACGAGATAATTACCCTATGGGTTTGTGAAAGCCTCAAATAACCCTTCAACCCGTAAATCTTGACTTGGACATCAGCATTATCAGCGTGAACAACGTTGCTGAGCTACATCCTTAGTGGAGTGAGAGAGTCTATCATTATCATATTTAACAAATCTTATTAATTTTTTTAATTTCATATATTTATATTATATAAATAAATAAAAATGATTCAGAATTTCTAATTTCATAATCTTTTAAAAATAATCTAAATCAATCATTGACTTCGTGGAAAATACGAAAGAAAACACTTAATTCTATAGTCACTCATTTCTCCATATTCAATAATTGACTTTTGATTTTTAAAGTATGTAATATATTATTAATGTTTCTAGTCTTCCTATTAGAGTGGCTACAGGTATATATAATTTATTAGATATAGTGATAAGATATTAGAATTTTATTAAATAATTAATTTATTATAATAAAAAATATAAAATAAACATAACTATAAAATTTTATAATAACAAAATTAGCATAAATTTATTTTTAAATAGAGAAATACTTATCCTTTTAGCATATTTTGAGTTTTCTTTTAAATATATAAATAATAATGTCATGTATGTTCATACGTCAATATCCATTAAAACCGTGAGCGAAAATTATGCAAAGGTTTAAAATATAAAAAATAGTAATTGCTTGCACCCAGATTCTTTTGACTCTCTTCAATTCATCACTCTGATCAACAAAAGGCCTGAATGGATATAATAATATAAATAAAATGTCACTCAGTTTACTTTTGACAGTTTGTCTATCCTTCAGGTTACATGAACCTATTTTGTGACGCACACAACCTCGAGTTATTAGGGAATGCAACACCTCCGGCTTTTCCGGCCTTTATCAAATACATAAACACACCATTATTTAGTTATTTATTTACTCACTGTGCGTTTTAATAAGAAAAAATAATGGTTTTGAAATTTAAGGAGAAAATAATGGTTTTGAAATTTATTTTAAAAAATTTAATGAGTGGGGTTTGAATAAGTATGAATCACAAAAAATATGTTATAGGATTCAAATTTAAGAATGATTTATTTGTAATAGTTATGAAATAGTTGTATTTGATGTAATAGTAATAATTTATCATTATGAATCATTTTTTATATGGGTAGGAAAATCTATTATAACTTAAACTAGCATGAAGATAACTATTTCTGGTTGCTCACTGCTAATGCAGGTTGACTCATCACTTTAATTCAAGGAAAATTACTGCTAACTAGTTAATAGTCTATAAAATACCAAATAACTGAAATCCTAAACTGTTAACCTATTTCCTTAAGTCAGAAGAAAACAAACTTCTAACTAAATTGATAAAAATAATTTTAAAACTTAATCAGAACTACCTATGTTCTTACTTTGAAACTCTGAAAATTATACTCCAAAGAACCTAAATATCTTAATCTTTTGCTAGGAATATTGCATTGGTCATCGAGTTAAACAATGTCTGCGTTGTAGCATTGCATTGCATTATCTTGTAGGGTTATGCTGTGTTAATTCATATCTTTGGTAGGAGATAGGACCGGAGTTAATGGTATATGGAAATTTTATTATTTTAAGGTTTGGCCACATGGTAATCGACTTTTTCTGATTTCACCACCTTAGCAGAAGGTACCTATGCTTGTCGTCAGATCACATACGGCAGAAGAGACTCTATTTAAAATGAACCGTTTCTCTTTTTGAAGAGGGGCAGACTGTAAAAACTCTCTCTCGTGACATAGTTGAGCGCTGCATTCACTCTGCTTTGTTTAGCAAGTGGCAGACTTGCGTTGGTGTGATGAATTGATTCAATTATTTCTGTGACATCAGATGGGTGTGATGAATTGATTTAATTATTTCTGTGACATCAGATGGCAGATTACGGATTTATTCTTCTTTCCCAGAGGTAATAATTTCCTTTATAGCTGTAACTGGATAAATTTTGTTACAGCTTTCTACACTTCATGAAAGTATTTTGTCTGCAGTTGATGTTTTCACGCATAATATAAAAGCCTGACAAAAGGGATTATGTCCTTCCTGCTTTGGCATACTTTTTACATTATACTTGCTCAGTAAATGCAAAATATCGCTTCGCTGTGTCGATTGCTGTATATTTCATAGCGGATTTGTATCGCCTCCATTTTCTGTGTCATCACTTGTTTTAGTGTTTAGTATAATTATCATGGTGTGTGAGAAAGGGGACCTCTGTGCTTTGGTTCTCCTGTTTCATATCCTACCTTTAATCTCCCTTGCACAATCCAATGGAAGTTATAGTACAGGTTTCTCTTTCTCATCATTCGGTAACGACAACTGATTTTCAGAAATCAGTTGATATACATGGGAAATGCTTCCTATAATTCTTCAGGTGGTCACATCGATCTCACTCCATCGCCAAATGGTAGATCTACGGATCAATATTCTCAGTTGCAGAACTGCATTGGAAGGGTTCTCTACCCTCAACCGATCACCATCTGGCCAGCCACATTTACGACCACCTTCACCATGCTCGTCCGCCGCATCAACAGTGCCGCCGGGCAGGAGAAGCTCAATGGCGACGGTCTGGCCTTCATCATTGTCCCCAGCGATAAAACCTTTCTCCCAGACAGTATGGGACTACTACTTGGCTTATTTTCCCAATCAGCTTCCGAAAATACAACGAGTCAGCTGGCCATTGAATTTGACACCTTCAAGAACGAATTCGATCCAGACGACAATCATGTCGGCATAGACGTCAAGAGCATAATATCCGACGTGACCGCCAGTCTGGGAGAACACAGCATCAACATCAAGTCAGGGCGGCCGATAAGGGTTCGAATCCATTATGATGGCTGGAACAAAACCCTCCAAATATACGCTGCCTATGCAGATCGACCAATTACGTACGCAAGCATCCTGAACCGCACAATCGACCTGTCAAGAACCGTTCCGCGATCAGCCAATGTTGGATTCTCCGCGGGAACAGGGGGTTCTTACGAGATTCAACGTATCTTGGACTGGAATTTCAGTTCGACGACGTTGCCCGACACCTCTCTGAACATAGCCCCTGTCAGCGCGCCGAGGTTGGCCGAAGGATCGACCAGCAGGCGCCTCAAGCTTGGCTTGTTTCTTGCTTCCATCGCCATCGTGAGCGTGTTGTTGGGGTTATCGGCGTGGTTCGTCCGTAGAACTATGAGAGGGAGAAAAGGTGCCGGTCAGAGCTCAGACTTCCTATCCAGCGTGGATCTGACGATCATGGACGGCGAAATGGCGAATCCACCCTATGGCCCTCACCGGTTCTTTTACAAACGTCTGTCCGTCGCGACAAAGAACTTCAGCGCGTCGGAACTGCTGGGAACCGGTGGCTTTGGTAGCGTTTACAGGGGAACGCTAGCAGGCCGACGTGGGGCTGCGGCGAATGTGGCGCTGAAGAGAGTCTCTGCCGGGTCACGACAGGGTAAACGGGAATTCATGTCGGAGATTAACACCATAGGTCGACTTCGACACAGGAACCTGGTGCGGCTTCAAGGGTGGTGCCATGAACGTGACGAGCTTCTGCTCGTCTACGACTACATGGCCAACGGGAGCCTCGACAGGTTCATCTTCAGACAACCGGAGGAACAACATCAAAATAAGAATCATCACCCTTTGAATTGGGCGCGGAGGCACCGAATCTTATGCGGGCTGGCTTCGGCGTTGCTTTACCTTCACGAAGAATGGGAGCAGAATGTCGTCCACCGAGACGTTAAGCCTAGCAATGTTATGCTCGACGAGGACTTCAATGCCCGTCTGGGTGACTTTGGCCTCGCCCGGCTTATTGAACACGATGAGATATCTCCGTCTGTGACCACCAAGCTGGCGGGGACGCCAGGCTATTGGGCGCCCGAGTGTGGCTACACAGGCAAGGCCACTCGGAGTCCGATGTTTTCAGTTTCGGGGTCGTAGTGTTAGAAGTGGCCACTGGAAGGCGAGTTTTGGAGCGAAAGCCGCCACTGGCAGAGGAGAGTTTCATGGATTTTATATGGAATCTTTATGGGCAGGGAAGAGTTACGGAGGCGTCAGATCCCAGATTGAACGGTTGTTTTGAGGAAGAGCAAATGAAACGAGCATTGATTTTGGGACTTGCGTGCTCACATCCGGATCCGCGGCTGCGTCCATCGATCCGACAAGCGCTACAAGTTCTCATGAACCCCAATGAGGAGATGACGGAGCTTCCTTCTTCGAGGCCATTGGCCATCTATGTAGTTTATCCAACCATAGCCGGACTTAATTCTCGCCCTGCTTCTCCCTATTCAAACATAGATCGCGCACGGTCACCTAGCAGCTCGGCCGGTAGTGATGTGCCGCCTATTACAACCTCCGCTCTACATTGTGGTAGATAGAGTTAAAACCAAAGCACAAAATATCTATGTTGATTTGGGTAGAGCATTCAAATTTGAATTTCATCGCATTTTAATGAGAGTAGGAAAATCTAGGATAATTTAATTGTCAAACTTCCAGGCAATACCATTTCCTTTGGTTGCTACATTCATATTTCCTTTGGTTGCTATATATGAATGTAGGCTAATATATGTGTTATGAGATGAAAATTACACTATTTAGATTTATTTACTGGTGGTTTATAATGGGTAAGTTTTTGCTTTTGCTAAATCCATTTAAATTTTGGGTGATTCCTGTTTAAATTTTGGGCGATTCCGGTTTAGTTAAGTTTCTTTAAGTCTAAAGAAGAGAATTAGTTTTAGGATATATTCAAGCTCAGAATTTTAGGGGTTAATATTTTCAAATGAATTAATTTTCTTTTTTTTTTCAAAAAAAGAAAATTTATCAATTTCCAACTTTTGTTTTGGTAAGTAGAAATTTTATAGTATAAATTTATTTTCTCTCTTGTTTATGTTGATTTGATTAGAATTGAGCATCAATTATTCGTATATTATTAATAACAATCTCTTATAGCTTTTATAGGAAATATCTCCCTCATCATTATAATTTTATACTCATAAGCTATTATTATTTATAGTCCCATATTTAACATTATATTAATTATTAATATAACCATAATAGAATATTGGTATGTAGGACTTTCATAAATTAATTTAAATATATAAATTAATTAATATGCATTTTATGAATTATATATATTATTATTAATAATTAATTTATATCAAATTAAATTGTAATTAACCTAATTAACCTTTTTCCATAAAAATTAATTCATATAACCCCTCGTATTTTTATTTAGGACATATACATATTAATATAAATTATTAATTAAGTATTTTTATAGTATTTATTATATATATTACTTTTTCACACATATAATCTTAACAATTAACTTATATATAAGGTCTTTATTATTTTAATAAATTAATTAATTAATTTGCAATTGACCGAATGTAACCCACTTCTATAAAATTAATTAATTATAAATAAGATTAATAACAAATAGGGCATTTAGATTATTAGGTATTAAAATTAAAGTATTATAATCATATATACTTAGGTTAGATTTAATGAATTAATTAAATAAATATTGACATAAGTATATATTTTTACATATAATAGGGTAATATTTGAAACTAATTAAATATATTATTAACCTTTGGTCTGAATATATTAGTTTTTATATTAAATTAATTAGAGGTAGTTTGACTGGTGTTCTTGAATGATAGAGTAGCCGTTAGAGGGTCTTAGCCGTTGGAGTCTCTGCTTATACTATTTAACTCGCTACGCCGGATCTGTATTTTCAACTCGTCCTGATGATGAACCACATTGGTTGGTTCGAAACGCGTTGGCAAAAATCTTTCTCATGTGATTTACGCTGAAGCTCTCCTTATAACTATGACAAATCACAGAAGTCTCAATTCTACAAAAGAAAATTATGTTTAAATAGAAAAAGAATTATTTTTAAGATTTTCGGGGTTTTTTTTCGGTGATAATATATAAACAATAATACCATCATATTCGTTCATTCGTCAATATCCATAGACACCGTGAGCGCAAAATATGCAAAGGTTTAAATTATAAGAGTAATTGCTTGGACCCATATTCTTTTGACTCTCTTCATTGATAACTTTGGCCAACAAAAGTCGTATAAGGATATAATAATTTAAAGAAAATGTCACTCATAATTTGCTTTTGACCGTTTGTCTATTCTTTAGCTTACATGAACCTAGTTCCTGGCGTGCACCACGTCGAGTTATTAGGGAATGCACCACCACCAGTTATTATGGATGTGATCAAATCCATGAAAACACAATTGTTTAATTGTTTATTTATTTATTTTTAGAAGTTTATTTAAATAATTAAATTTATCACATATTTTATTTTTTATATATTAGATTTTTTTTTTTCTTTTTCTGATTGAAATGTAGATATGGAAAATAATGATGTGTTGTATTACATCTTAGTGGTTCGTGCTATTGCTAAAGCAAAACATTTTCTTGTGTATATTCAGAAAATGTTTGATAGAAAATTTGGGTTTCATCCTGGTTTTGTTGATGAACATGTCAACATTTTGGATGAAATGAAATCAGATGTCAAATACTTGTTGCATGTGCACAAGACAGAATATGGAAGAAAAACTAGAAGAGACTGGCTGGAAAGGGTCAAGGGTCGTGATCACTATGTTGTTGATTTGAATTGGCGTTGCTTTTGTCATCGATATGGTTGTTTTCTATAAGAGCTATTTAATGAATTCCTTCTGATGTAGTATTTAAAGTTTATTTTCATGGTAGAATTCTTTTATGTTAAGACATAAAAAATATTTCTTAATTTAAATTCTCTTTTTTTTCGATTTCAATATTAGTTAAGTTGATTATTTGACATTGGTGTTATTGTGTAAAAAATTGTATATGAATGTCTATAAAATTTTCTATGGAGTTGTTTCTCTTACATTGCAATGTTTGCAATTCAGATGTGATTTTCTTCTTCCATCTTGCGACGTTATATTGTGTAGCAATACAAATAGTTCAATTATTCCAATTGTGTTCCCTTGCTTTAATTACAATCCTTCAATTTAATGTTGTTCTCTTGGGGTTGTAATTGATTGGGATTTTAGTATCAGCCCCTTCAGTTTATTGACGCATTTTTCAATTTATAGTTCGGTTTATAGTATTGATATTTGGGCTTTATGTTTGTTTGGAGATTTACGATAATTATCTTTCTCTTTATATGCTTTGGGTTTTAAATGTTGATGTCATGGGTTTGTGATTATTGTAGAAAAAAAGCCATGGTGAGTCAGTCTTGATCATGGTCATACATGTTGATAGTCAACCTTAGCCAACGATGGTGAATGGTTGAGTGTGGATTCCTGAGAAGAATGTTCCAATATGGAAATTATCTGTGGAAAAACATTTTTTTATCACAATGTTTATTCAGATCTAGCTTGGTTTTTAGTTGCGGTGTCGAAAGGTCAACCATGGTCAATAACTATGGCCCAATGTCACTTTGTGATAAGGATTGTCTCAATGTGAAAATCAACCATGGTCAGATATGTTTTTACTAGGGTTTGTAATATTTATATTTGGGTTTATAATATTAATCCCTTTGGTTTAATATTGTTCCCTTGGGTTCATAATTCCTTGGTGTTTTAGTATTGATCCTTTGTTTTTTTTCCCTTCAGTTTATGGTATCAATTCATTCCATTTGTTAATGTCACGGTTCAACCATGGTTGACAATGGTCCAATGTTGCATTGTGACAAATTTTATATCAAAATGAAATCGACCATGGCCAAACATGGGAAGGCATGTTTATTGGACGGTCTTTAATAATTTTCTCCAGGTTTAAATACATGATCTTTATATTATTCGATTGGGTTTATTGTTGTTGCCTTGGGTTGAATATTTTTCCTTTTGGTTAATAATCCCTTGGTTTTTAGTATTAATTTCTCGGGTTTATTATTCACTTGGGTTTATAATATTAATAATGGTTTACCACGGTCAACCATGGTCAACCATGTTGTATAAATTCAATTGTGGTAATCCATGGTAAATCATGTTCAATGATGGTGCAATATTGCATTATGACAAAGACTATCTCAATATGAAAATCAACCATGGTCGATCATTGTCATACGTCGCATTGTGACAAAGGTTGTCTCAATATGAAATTCAATCATGGTAAAGCATGGTTAACCATGTTCGCATGTTACATCGTGACAAACTTTGTCTCAATATGAAAATTAAGCATGATCAAACAAGGACAACTATTTTTATTTCAGGGTTTATAATTTTTATCTTAGGGTTTATATACCTTCAATTTATAATATCGATCCCTTGGGTTTAGCATTATTCTCATGGTTTCATAATCCATTGGGTTTATTATTCACCTAGGGTTATAATATGAATTATCATTGACCATAGTCAATAATGCTCAACCAAAGTGAACGATCAATTGTGCTCAACCATGGTCAATAATCGTCAACCATGTTCTTGCGTCACATTGTGACAAAGAATTTCTTCTCAACATGCACATTGGAAGGAGGGATGCTGTTGCTCCTTTTAGATATTGACACATTTTCTCTATTTTAAATCCTACAACTATATCAATATTCAATCAAACTAATGTTTATAGGATTTGGAGCACCCATGTGACAACCCTTTTTGTTAATCCCTCCTGTAAATATTGCCATGAATCATAATTCATATAAATAACATATGAAAAATGATAATGATTTTCTTTGGTTAAATCACATTCTTAGTTTTTGTGTGTTATCCTAAACCATTAAAATTCGAAGGTGGCGCACACTTTGCATGAATGCAAGTGGTTTTAGAAAATTCCAATGAACCATTAATATTTAGAAAATTCCAATGAACCATTAATATTTAGAAAATTCCAATGAACCATTAATCACACCAAGTGATTTTTCTTTAGTTGTTGTTACATCTTAATTTTTAACTACATGGTATTACACTGAATTCTTATTTTATCATAGTTATATTGTTTCATTCTCTATTTTTTTTTCTTGTTTTGAATAATATTCACTAATGCATACAGTTTGGAGCAGGTAATATGAGAAGTGAGACAACTTGAATTACCTATATTTGCATGAATTTGTTGAATTTCATAATCTTGTTGTTCTCTCAATGTCTGTCGTCTTTTTATCATTCTTTCTTTAGATTTTTATCACACTTCCTCTATTCTTGGCACTTTCTCTCTTTTCGAAATCAAAATCTCTAATTTCCCATGTTTTTTGTGAATTCCTGTGTAATTTCCATGTTCTGTTATTTTTCTATGAATGAATGTTTGTTGTTATTTTTTTATGCACGCAAATTTAGATTTGTTTTGCTTTAATTTTTTGGGCTGGAAGAAATAACTTGATCAAGCTCTTAGGTCTATAGCTTTTCCATCAATGCCATTAATATAGGTAATTCTCGCTTTGCTTCTCCCTATTCAAACATAGATCGCGCACGATCACCTAACAACTCGGACTGTAGTGAAGCACCGCCTATTTCAGCCTCCATTCTACACTATGGTAGATAGAGTTAAAACCAAAGCACAACATATTTATGTTGATTTGGGTAGAGCATTCATATCTGAATTTTATGGCATTTTAATCAGAGTAGGAAAATCTACGATAATTTAATTGTCAAACTAGTAGGCAATACCATTATCTTTGGTTGGTTGTTTTATTTAATAAAAATTGTATTATCTAGATTTACTTATTGGTAGATTTATTTATTGGTGGTTTATCATGTAGGTTTTTATTTTTGCTAAATCTATTTAAATTTTGGGTCAATTTTGTTTACTTAAGTTTTCTTAAGTCCTAGGAAGACAATCAGTTTTAGGACATAGTCAAGCTCAGAATTTTAGGGGTTAGTATTTTAATGAATTAATTTTCCATGTTTTTTCAAAAAAGAAAACTCCTCAATTTCCAACTTTTGTTTTGGTAATAGAAATTTTAGAGTATAATTTTATTTTATCTCAATACAATATAAAATTATTAGAAATTTGAATATTTTTAAAAATTATTTCGAAACATTTTTATAGATTTCATATTAAGGAGTAATAATTTTAACCAAAATTTCTAATTTTTTATATAAATTTCTACCATATGTGTTTCAAGAAAATATCATTTTTATATCTATTATATATGTTTCAAAATCTTAAAATATATCGCTCATTTATTTTCATTATTAAGAAAAATTTTAAAGATGGAAATTTATCTTAAAATTTGGAAATTTTGGCTAATCATATTAGTTCTTAATAAGCCATCTTTAAAATCTCTTGGAATACTTTTGTCAATATATTCATATTTCTAATAATTTTATGTAATATTTATAAAATTTAGGCAATATTCAAGTTAAAATAATTGTATATTATAAAAGTATAGGAAAT
>APFE031460557.1:2822-13525 GCA_000404065.3 Pinus taeda | reverse complement strand
TCCTTTAAGGTGCGATTCTTCCTTTCAGCTACATCATTTTGTTGTGGAGTATATGGAACAATATGTTGCATTTGAATTCCAATCTCAGTGCAAAAGTTGATGAATTTGTTGTTAACATATTCTCCGCCATTATCAGATCTTAGCTTAAGAATTTGATGTCCAGATTGTTTTTCAACAAAGCCCTTAAAGGCCAAGAACATGTTAAATACTTCACTCTTGAGTTTTAAGAAGTATACCCAAGTGCGTCTGGAGAAATCATCAATGAAAGTTAAGAAATACTTGTAGCCATAGAATGAAGCAATTGGATGTGGACCACATAAATCACTATGCACAAGCTGTAAAGGGGCTGAGGCATGCCAAGAGGAACATTTTTCAAAACTGTCCCGATGATGTTTTTCGAGTACACATCCGGAAAAACACCATCTCTGCAAGATACCATTGGAAGACCTGTTACCATATTTTCTTTACATAGATTCTGAAGGGAGCGATAGTTTAAGTGACCAAATCGCTCATGCCAACATTTGCTCACTTCATCATTATGAGCAACAAATACCGAGGGAAGATTTGATGACCCAAAATTGTGAAAATTATACAACCTTGTAGAATCATCAGCAATGCCAATAGCTAAAATCTGTCTAGGGTCTCTTAGGTCCTTAATTACAACATCGTGAGGTGAAAATTCAATGATTTTACCTTCACTGAATGAGTTATCTGATATATAGATAGAAGGTTGCAGGATAAGGTTGGAACACATAATACATCATTAAATTGACCATTGTCAATATGAACAGTTCCAGTCCCTACAACACTAAGAGATCTATCATCACCAACATATATATTTTTGGTGTTGCAATCATTTAAAGAAGAAAACATGGCTTTGTTTTTGGTCATGTGATAAGAAGCTCTAGAATCAATGAGCCATTCATGAGAATGAGAGGAAGAAGATACATTTAGTGGATAGTCAGACCGAGATGCTTGACAACCACATGTAGAAAGTGCCATTCCTGAAGATGAAGTTGAAGTTGAAGAGTGCTCCAAATGGATGTTATGCTTCTTCATTGCTGCTTCCAACACTTCCATCTTCTTAAAGCATTTGGATTCTAAGTGGCCATCTCGATTACAAAAGTGGCAATGTTTATCAGTATTTTTCCCTTTGTTTTTATTTGCCTTATCATTTTATTGAAACGATTTTTCATTTTGAGGCTGAAATTGCTTAGGGCCCTTGTTTGGATTAGGACCATTCCTTTTAGGATACAACTTCTTAGGATTCTTTGAATTTGGTTGCTGTTGGGTGGCTAACGCTTTCTTAGAAGAGTTTCCAAGATTAAGAAGACCAAGGTGTAAGAGTTTTTCTTGTTCTCTTATTAAAGAATCAAAAAAAGAATCAAAGGAAGGGGACTTGTAGTCTTGTCCTTGAGAAATGAAGGCTTCTCTTGTAGAATGGAAGGTGGAAACAAACACAGAGTAGGCTGGTCCCAACTTAATAAGAATGGAATAGATAAGGTTACTATCTTCTTTCTTAACCTTAACACCTTCCAAGAGCAGTCTAAGGGTCTTGAACTTTGACAAAAAATCTTCAATGCAAGAAAAATTATTGGGGTCCAATGTAAGCAACTCATTTTCAAGTTGATGGGCTCTAAGTTCATTTTTTATTCCAAAAACTTTAGTAATCTGTTTCATTGCGTCATCAAGAGTATCAAGTTCTGCAATATGGAATCTAAGATTTGGAGAAATAGACATCCCTATCAACCCACGTGTTTGATCTTGCCTATTTTCCCATTTAACTGCCTTATCTTCATCTTCCGGTTTGGTTTCTTGGCCTGTGGCTATTCTGTAAAGACCTTTACTTCTAAGTAAATCCACAATGTAGGACCACCATTGGAAATAGTTGGTGCTATCAAGAATAGCTTGGCATGGACTTTCAATTTTAATAGAAACTGAAGCTATATATGCTGAAACTAAGTGTTCCAATGGAAAGATCTCGAAAAATTAGGCTGGTTCAAAAAAACGGCTCTGAAAACGGCTTCCGGATGAAGAAGTTATGGCTTTTTTGAAGAAAAGTTGATGAAGATGCCGACTAAGTGCAGGAATGTGCGGAAATGAATGATAATGTTAAAAAGAAATCCACCCTTTTTCCAAACTTAATCTAATTAGCTCAACAAAAAGAACACTTGAACTCAAGACCTCTACTCTTATAAATTAGCTTTGGACCAAGTGAGCGAAACTAAAATTTTAGTAATTTTTGGAAAAGAGGAAGGGGTTTTTTTTTTTTAGTCACTAAAGCTTTGGGTTGCGTGCTTGCTTGAAAAAGCTCTTTTTCCCTACAAAACAAAAAACACAAAACCCAACACGGACATACAAAAAAAAACAAACCTTACCGTTTGAAGTTAGCTTTACCCAGAAACTAAATATTTTCCTCAATGTTTCTGATTTTCCGAGATCACACTAAGGCACAGTGGAAAAGAGCATACACATGAAAAAAACCTTCCTCTCTGTTTCTGATTTGCCCAGATCACACAGAGTCGCAGGGAAAAGAGCATACGCAAAAATGAAAGATATAGATCTGGTAATAAAAAAAAGAAGCTAAATAAACCAAAATAATAAACAGAGGGAAAATAACTAGAAATTGCAAATAAACAATGTATACCTCCAGATCATAAAAATGACGTAGCTAGGGTTACCAGAAACCTTTTCGCATGAAACGAAAGGGGTTCTTCACTGGAACAGATGCTCCTAACACAATAGAGCAGTCCTCTCAGCCCGAAAGTTGTCAGAAACAGTAGATCTAGGAAACGACAGTCGGATGTAGTTCTACCGGCTTCAGATTTGGATCACCAATGGACGCGGCCCTCAAATAGCTCTGATAACATGTAGGAATTTACAGGGTAAGTTCCTCAGACAGAACACCAAAGGACACCACTCACAAACAGATCGCTGATCAATACAACAGTATTTTTGACGTTGTTAAAACCCTCAAAGAGGGAAACAGTCTACGGCCTGAGCCAACGCGGCCAGTTCAGGCAATTTATTAGTAAAAGAATGGAATTTTACATAAGATTGTCTCATGAACAGTTAACCTACAAATGACTCTCCATGGTTTTTAAATAGAGATCATGGACCAATTGAGTGTTAAGCCACAGATCAAGTGTCAGTAATACCGAGGAGAGAATGGACCGTCGGATCACTACATATAGTGCCCGTCAGATTGTAAGTTACAAAAGTACATAGTAAAGAAACACACTTTACCTAACTCAACACTAGACCAAGTTATACTTTACTATTTCCTATGTGTTGGAATATCCTAACAATACAAATCTAAAATTAGAAAGATTGCAAATATTTTATAAGTGAACATTTCATCCTAGAAGACCAACTTGAACTAAAGAAGTTCAAAATGTAAATGAAGTAAACAAAAAAAGAGAATGGGAAATAATTAGTAATAAAAGAGATATTATTATGGATAGAGACCAAAGACATAATAATAAATAGGAATTGGGACACCTAGACTTTTTACTTGAACTACCCCCACTTTCCATGGAGAAAGGGGTTCGTGTAATGATAGATCTTGAGGAAAATTATTATTCTAATGTTCATTAAAGCTTAGGAGAATGAATAATTTCAACTCCCTAACATAGAATAACTTCCCTTGTGGTATACATGAAAGAATGGATCCTCATATTTGGCTTCACAAGAAAGACTCCTTCAAGGCTTCTATCATAATTGAAAGGGTCATTTAAGGCCCCTATCATAATTTTTTAATAACCTTCTCTATTTCTATTAACAAGTTCTCTATCAAGGTCTTATATAGAAAGGAAAGTAGAAGGATGAACCATTGGTATGATAAAGAGAGTAAGATTTCTATAAAATTCATTAGAGATGCTTCAAATGGTTCCTTGAAATCTAACATGAGAAGTAAGATCAAATCTTTAATGAAAAAAAGTTACTATAAAAATAAAAGGTAAGAGATGATTTTGCATGTATATGTAATATATATTAGAAATTATAAAAGCAAATTCTAAATTGTAAAACTAACAAAAACAATATCATTCTCTTGAGGGACTAGAATTACTACCTTTATAGTGTTTACAAATCCTCTAATTTCATGGATAGTATTCAAATCATTTTTATAGATAGAATAATTTTCTATAGAAGACACATAATTTGTGGTTGACTGTTATGCAAAGGGAAAGCTAATGACATTCTACAATACAAAAGAAACATCTTAAAAATGGGAGAGCATATCCTTATCCCTTACATCTATAGTCTCTTTGATTTATCAATGATGTGGGGTTTCCCAAACCAATGGATTCAAAGCCTCAATGTACTTATTTTTAAATGTTAGGATAAAAGTAGTTCCTCTAATTATAGTACAATTATGATTGGTTTTCTTTTAGACACGTTATATGGAATTATTTTTGAAAAGAAGATAAAAATATGGTTACAAAGCAACAAAACTAGAGTTAAATACAAGGGTAGATTTAGGATTTATTGCTATAGTTTGGACCACCTTGTTATGCCTAGGATCATTTTGAAGGAGTGATATCATAATAACAATATCCTGTGTTGTTTCATTCACTTCAAAAAAAATTGAAACAATTCCTAGGGAAACCTTTAGAACAAATTAGAAGAGTTAAAAGTTTCTTTCAAGATGAGAGCTATTATGATAAGGTTGCATGAGAATGTTCTGGAAAAATTTGGGTATGTTGAGGGATCTTTAGAATAAATCAATTGTAATGTGGGAGTAAAGCAAGGATGATGTTGTCTCTTACCCTTTTTGGCATATATATTAACAAGTTAAAGTGGTGTCTAGACGAAATAGTTTATGCCAAGTTTACTCTCACTAGTATAGTCATTGTCCTTCTTTCCAATGATGATATTTTTCATATGGTGAGGAGATTCTATGATTTGGTAAGTAACTGAAAATTCTCAAGGGTTTCTATTATAGTATATTTATTACTTTTAAAACTAACAAAATGAAGGTTATTATAATTAAATCTAAAAATATTACTTACACAAATTTCATGTATGTCAATAACAACTTAGAGGAACTGGCTTCATAAAAATATATCATAATCAGTCTTGATGACAAGCTTACTAGCTTGCAAATATATCAATGAGAAAAGGATAATGGGAGTGTGGAAACCTTATTATGTAGTTATAAAATATTATAAATGATTATAGTTTTGGCTTGGGGACAAGAAGAAAATAATATTCGAGGCTCTTATGCATTGAATTAATTTATATGGTTTAGAGAAAAGTTGAGAGTGTTTTATATATCAAAATGTTAAAATCAATGTAAATACACACATATTCTATTAGCCTCATATAGGTGCAACTTTCCCTCATTAAAACTAGAAAATTAATGTATGAGAACAAGGTAAACAACATGGAATACATGAGGTTTATTAACACTTCTTCAACATTGAGTCAAAACAACCTCTGCATCTGAATGGTCTTTGCATAAAGAGGTTAAATATTTTCTAAATCATAGGGGACACTCTATAAAAGAATAATAATATTAAAAATATCATTACATCTAAATGTAAGGAGAAGTTTTTCTACAATAAAAAATAAGAAGAAAAAAGAAAATTAAGATACTATTAGCTCTACAATATAAATTTTTATTTTTGTTTGCTAGGTTATGTGAGTCCTAAGATGAGTGACACACATAACCTTTGGCCTATGTAATTGCACTCCAGGGACATCTAAGCCATCAAAACCACACAGGTATTGCACCCATCCTCGGCCTACACCAAACCTTAATGTGGCTAGATTTTTTCCAACATAGTTTCGAGCCAATGCCTTTTACACCAGAGAGTGCCTTAACAGAACACACTGTCACCGTATGCCTTACGCCTTGTGCGCAGATCAATGATATAAGTTCAATAATGTTGATAGGCATCAAAACACTTACGTGATACATGCCACATTGTCAACATTAAAATAATTCATAAATATTAGCTAAAGTATTACTATTTTAAAATATTATTATTATTATTAAATACAAAAAGATTCAATATATGTTCTAAACATATTATACATTCAAAAAATATGTATCAAGATTTGAGATTCACCTCCACTTTATAATGGATATTTTTAACCTATAAATAAGCTTTGTTATGATACCATGAGTCAATACTATGGTTTACTCTGCTGGTTCAATGGTTTTTGGCCGCGGCTGACAGCGCTCCACAGTTGGATCTCAGAGGTATGAAAGCCTGTCATTTATGATGAAACTAATATCTACCCCTATGCTAGGGGTCTCTTTATGGTAGATTTTGAAAACTCTAAAAGCAGACAATGTATTCTAGATTCCGACCCTTGGTTTTGGGAAAAATCAAGCCTATTCATAAAGCCATGGAACCCATCATTCGATCCCTCAACAACAGTGATAACTTCAGCACTAGTTTGGGTGAAATTGCCAAACCTTTGGAATTTCTCCTCGCTAAAAGCCATTGGAAATGCAATTGGGAAATTTTACTGCAGGTGCCCAGAAACAGAGGAATATGCGAGAACCACCTATGCACGGATCTGTGTGGAAACGGACTTCAACGCCGGATTCCCAACTGAAATAAACCTAACAAGTAAAGACTATGTGTGGAACCAGAAACTCGATTATGAAAGTGTCCTCTTCATATGTCGATCTTGCTTTGAGATAGGCCATCTAGCCAAAAATTTCCTAAAAGCCTTCCAGAAAAATTATGCTAGAAAGAATCACCACAAATCTACATGGAGGGAAGGAGCACAAAAGGAACATTACACTGTCATCAAGGAAGAACACTCTCCAGAAAACTCTGAATCGCAGGAAATCGGGCAAGAAAGAAACAACTCTCAAGACAAGCATGAGGAAAGCCCCACCCAACAGCAAAAAAGTGAACTCGACAAGCCCTCAAGCATCAACAGTTATGAGAATTCAAATACCGCACAAAATAAATCTTCATTTAATAGCAAAACAGATCACCCAGACCAAACTTCTTCTTCGACTATCTTCAAAAGGACGAACACAATAGATCACGAAGCTAAGACACTAATGTCCCAAGAACCAGAAGAGATGAAGGAGATGTAAGATAAAGGAAGTTGGAAGATCGTAGAAAAAAAAAGAAAACTACAGCACCAATCTCGCCAAGAATGATGAGAAGCCAAACAATTAAGAATTAAGAAAATTATAGGTTTGATAGACCAATTTGGTCTCAGTGGACGTTAACCACCACCATCATCATCATCACTAATACCACATGATCATATAACTATAATTCATGTTCATATGATACAATGTTTATATAATTTCTTTTCTAAACTAATTAATTTAATTCAAATGTCAAAAAAATAATTACTACTTTTTAATATAAATTTAACCTTTGATTTGTAAGCACTACTAAAAATATTCTATTAGATTAAATCACTACTATCCACCTAATAACGATTGATATCCAAAATAAATTAATTTATTAACTTAATTAAAAGAAACTAAATAGTTAAAATAATTTATATGTTTTAAGTAACATAAAAACAAAGTTAACACAGTTTCAACAAAACAAACTTCACTAACTTCATAATGCTAATGTTAAAATATTTGTAGTCGTCTACCGGAGGCATTGCCTGGACGGCCAAAAGTGGTCGGAATCCGGGTAAAAAAAATTCAAAAAATCTTGTAGAGGCAGTGTTTGAATCGTGTTTTTTGATGGTGGAAATGGATTCAGCACCATCAAAAACATCTAGGACACCAAAAATTTTAAAGCTTAACAACTATAACTTGGATTTACAAAAATCCTTGCCGGATTTTCTCTAAATATGACCAAAATTTCCATAACTTTCCGAACAATTCCTCCGACAAAATATTATTATCAAAATTGAAAGTAAAAGGCATTTTATTTTTATAATATACACTCACATCTAATAACATTTTCAAAATATTTATAAATATTTATAGTAATAATCAGCTTCCTCGCCTTTCATTGTGCAAATGGTCCAGTTACTTTGAAGTAGCTTTCAATTTGACACTTAAGGGCTTTGCCTTCATGCAATGGAAACAGGAGGAGCAGAGGACCCACAATGTCAACTCATTGTCCCGACCACACGACACTGGAAAGTCTAGAGACAGGAACCTCAGTGCCGTCTGGATATTGATCGACTGGACCATATATCAGAAAGTCAGCAAAGATTTTGCGTTTGCGTGTGTGAGGGTAAAATTCCTTCATCCGTGATATGAGATTTTGTATAAAAAAAATTTAAGACACTGAGAAACGATCCCTAGATTCTTGATTGTGTTCTTATCGTTGTTGTCAGAAACAATTGGGGAAGTAGGTATTGTCCTGCACGTTAGAGCCCTCCCCCTAACATTCAAGAAAGTGGCATACCAATACTAAATCAAAGTGACAAATCCGTTATCTATGTCGTACCATGCATATCAATACTAAACAAAGGGATGCGAGTAACATAATTTGAAAAATTGAAAAGAATAAGAAATATTTTGGTTAGGATAACTATTAATACAACTATATTAATAAATAGGATAAATAGGGTTGATAAACTATTAAGGTTGTTGATAAACTTAAAATAAGTATATAAATAACATTTATGATTATTTATTTATATATTATTATATATATTATATTATTATTATTATTTTATGATTAATTTAATAATAAATATTATTAATTTAATAATTAATAATTATAATATTATTAATAATAATAAATTAATTATCAATTTAATTAATAAAATAATAATAATTAATAAACTTAATAGATTAGTATTAAAAATCTAAAAACCAAAAAGATTAATATTGTCAACCTAAGGTATATAAACTTTAAGATAAATATCATAAATTCTAAAAAAAAACATTGTTGACCATGGTTGACCATGGTTTATTTTCATATTGAGACAGTATTTGTCACAATGTGACGTTGGACCATGGTGGACCATGATTTATTTTCATATTGAGAGAATATTTGTCACAATGCAACATTGGACTATGGTTGACCATAGTTTACCATGATTGACCATGGATGACAAATGATCAACCCTAAAATAAACATGGTTGCCCATCATTGACCATGGTTGATTTTCATCTTGACACAATCTTTGTGACAATATGACGTTGGACCATGGTTGACCATGACTGATTTTCATACTGATACAATCTTTGTCACAATGCAATGTTGGATCATGTTGATGTTTATATTGAGATAATATTTGGGGCAATGCAATATTGGACCATGGTTGACCATGGGTGACCATGGTTGTCATAATGTGATGTGGAATAAGAGACAATCACCGCCACAATGTGACCTTGATTATTGACCGTGGTTGAGCATGATTAACCATGGTTAAGCATGGTTGATTTTCATAGTAATGCAATCTTTGTCACAATGTGACGTTAGACCATGGTTGACCATGATTGATTTTCATATTAAGAGAATATTTGTCACAATATGATATTGGACAATGGTTCACCATGGCTAATTTTTGTATTTATAATCTGTGTCACAGTGCTATGTCGGATGATGGTTGACCATGGATGACCATAGTTGTCACAATGTGATGTTGGCCCATTGTACAATCTTTGTCACAATGTGATCATAGTTATTAACGATCATTGACCATGATTGATCATGGTTAACCATGGTTGATTTTCATATTGACACAATCTTTGTCACAATGCGATGTTCGACTATGGTTCACCATGATTAACCATAGTTGACGATGATTGACCATGGTTGATTTTCATAATGAGTCAATCTTTGTCACAACGTGACTTTCAGCCATCGTTAACCATGATTGACCATGGTTGATTTTCATATTGACTATGAATGACTAGGATTGATTTTCATATTGAAACAATCTTTGCCACAATGCAACATTTGACCATGGTTGACTACGATTGAACATGATTGATTGTGGTTGATTTTCATATTGACACAATTTTTGTTACAATGTGACGTTGGTCCATGGTTCACAATGAATGACAATGGTTGACGATGGTTGAACATGGTTGATTTTTGTATCGAGATAATCTTTGTCACAATATGACCTTAGGTCATGGTTGATTGTGTTTATAAACCCAAGGGATTTATATTAAACCCTAGGATTAATATTGTAAATGTTATGAATAATATTATAAGCTAGCAATATGAACCGTTAGATTCATAAACCCAAGGGATTGATATTAAAGAACCCAAGGGATTATAAACTTAAGGGATTCTAAACCTAAGGGAACAATATTAAGCCCAAGGGTTTAATATTATAAAACCAAGCTATATAAACCATAAAATAAATATTATAAACCCCAAAATAAACATGGTTGACCATTGTTGACTATGGTTGATTTTCACATTGAGACAATCTTTGTCACAATGTGACATTGGACCATGGTTAATTTTTCTATTGAGATGATCTTTGTCACATTGTGACATTGGACCATGGTTGATCATTGATGACCATGATTTTCATAATGTTACTTTGGACCAAGAAACAATCTTAGTCACAATGTGCCCATTATTGTTGATCATGATTGACTATGAATTATTTTCATATTGAGAAACAATCTATGTCACATTGCGACGTCGCACTATGGCTCACCATGATTAACCCTTATGTTCTAATCCAACAATAGAACCGAAAGGATTTCATAATAAGTTTCATAAACCTAAAATGAAACACAATAATAGATATTTATAAACCAAAAATATTATTATTAATAT
>APFE031460539.1:251653-273002 GCA_000404065.3 Pinus taeda | reverse complement strand
GATCCTGGGTTTTCAAAAAACTGGCGGATCCGTATCCGAATCCGAATCCGGATCCGAATCCTGGTAACTTAGTCCGGAGGTGATTTTCAGTGTGGTTTTCAGTATTTGTATTCAGTCTCTCCAGGTGGTGCGTATTTCTGGAGGACGCAATGGGAGAAACCTAGTTGAGATCTTTTGCATTCTTCACGGAAGCTTTAGTCGGGAGAAATTCCAAAAGAGAAGCTTTGGTGATTTTCTGCCATTGGGGTGAGTTTTGGGCTGGAGGAGAGAGTTATCATTCAGTGGGGATTTCGTACTTGCTGGGCCAATGCAGAGGGAGGATATTGAGCACATGTGGGAGGTGGAGACTCAACTATTGAGGCTGATCCTTGTCGAGAGGAATAAGGGAAGCATTTGTGGAGGGGATTGCTACTTTTCGGGAGTATTTGTGGAGGATTTTGCTGGTGTTTTGACAAGCAATGTGCTTCAGCAGTTTTGGAGGGCGTAGGGCCTTTTGGGGGTCAATTTTTGAAGGTCAAAACCAGACCAAACCATTTTTGGGTTTTTGTGGGTTTTGCATGAGGAGCCCAAAAATGGTTTTACAGAATTTTCTGAGCACTCGAAGTGGGGTTTTCAGCCATATCTTGGTAGAAGACAGTGCATAATTGCTGGGGATTGCACAGTGCAGCAGTTGGTCAATTGATTGTAGCTCCGGGTTGTCATTGCTTCACCTGGGCTTTGCTCCGCTTGCCTTTCAGGCAAGCCCAGGTGCATTCCTTCCATATTTTGCACTCTTGCACCTGTTTATAATAAAATGGCTGAACCGCTTCCATATTTCTGATTGTTATGGGTGTGTTCTAATTGCTTTAAAATTTCTGTGGTGAAAAATTATTATTTGCTTGCATATCACTGTTTTTCCTATTTTGGAACATTACAGATTTGTACGCACCCATACACAGCTGACTACACTACAGGGATATGCATAAACACACAACTTACCCGGACCATACTCTGTGCACACCTTCTAAACTATGAAGACTGTATTTGGCTTTAAATGCACATGTATATATGTGCATTTACTCCTCTCCATATGGTGATAAATTCCTCACCTATTGTTTCACTCAGCCACACTACTATGCGATTGCATTCCTTCTTTACATAGCGCACATCTTTACACAGGTTTTCTTTATCATACTATGTCAATTTTGATTTTGCATTCCTTGCGGGCTTGCTTTTGCTCGCACATCAAAATTACACTTCAGCCTCTAATCACAGCGTGCACAAACAACAATCAATCCATGCCACAACAATTTAATTACATGGCTACATATGATACAGAGCTGCAAATCACACTGACTGTAATCTAAATTCGATCCATCGCATGATTCCACTATACATTATGCTCAGATCACGCTAACTCTGCACACATATAATTCACCGGTTAAACACACAGCCATACCATTACACCTGTTCCAGAACAAAAGAACACATGAACAAAAATGCCATCATCAATCACACCAGATTGCTTCACATATGGACTCAGATCAGGGCCTTATTGGACTTAGAAACTTGTTCTTGGCCTTTGCTTGAGATTTCCATGATAGTGATGGCGTCAGAAAAATTCAGAGCTAAATGCATGGTAGATTGATGCCTGAATGCTTGGACGGGGCCTCTTTTTATAGTTAACAAGAGGGACTAAAGGGGGGGGCTGACCTGTCCCCCAAAATAATTAAAAAAACCCTTTTTTTATGGACCTGACCTGATAAAAAATAATTTGAATAATTTATGGAGCCAACCTGGACAATGATTTGTAACAGCCAGGACCTATAATATTTTCATTAAATTTCAAGACAAAATTTGGACCAAAACATCATTCATTTTGGGGCACCATGACAATGACTTCAGGGCTTCATCAACTGTGAGGAGTTACATGGCGTACCACATTTGGATGGAAAGGGCTCGACAAGAGCTATCCATCCATCATACCAGTATGCACCATAACCTGATCCACTGCATCCATAAGCCTCGTTCATGTCAGATACTGATGACAATCCTCACACTCTTGACATCGATGACAACTTTCCTTTGACATCAATGACAACCTATCCAACATCTGCAACTTTGGGGAGAGCTCTTTGATTGCTGGAGCCTGGTATTGTACCAGCACCCCCATTGTTTGCTTAATTATGTGGTGGTGAGGTAAGATTATCTACTTGGAAAAAGTGAAGTTAATGTCAATCTGACTTGTTTCTCCATTTGGGTCGTTTGTTGTTTCACTGGAAGAAGTTTAGTCAAATGTGGTGTAAAGATATCGAGATACACTAAAAGAGTAGGTCCATGTAAGTACAAACTGGGAGTGTGAAACCAACTCCTATACAGACAATATCAAAAGCTGATAAAGATGGGGATCTAAGTATCTGCTAAAAGAGACTATAAGAGAACATACAAGTATAAGGTAAATGCTAAAAACTGAACTAGGTAGAGTTAAAGTTATTTGGTGACCCCCAGCATTTTCTCACTCAATTCTACACTTTAAAACCATTATCATGTCATGGTGGCTTATAGTGTTTACTTTTTATGTACATCAAACTCCTTTAAAATTCATGGGAACAGTTGAATATATGTATGAACTTCAAATGTGTTAATTTTAGGTAACAATGGTATGTTCTATGCTTAAGAGCAATTTACTTCAATTTCTTTATTAGCCCAATATCAATGTTCAGTTTAGCAATCACATCAGCGTGATAGTAAAATGCAGATATAACATAAATAGTAGAAGACAAGCCAAGACAAAAGGACACAATCTGTGGCACCAGCCAGGGACAAACCCCAATGTGGGGAAACCTTGATCAATTCTTTTTATATTCTTCAATAGTTCAACAGAGAGAGATAGTACAAATTACAAATCTGATAATTTATGACAGCAGCAGAAAAGCCCTAACCGGAAAAGTCAATGCTGGTCAAACAGGGCAGAATCCTTCCTCTAAACAGCTCGGTCAAACCCAGTCAACTTCAGCCTCCAACAACAAGCTCAATCAGCCCAAAACAGTCCGAAAAAGTCCAGTCAAAGACTGGTCAATGAAAGTCAAACTGCAGCCAGATCTAGGGCAGTCAACGCTGGTCAAATGAGAGGTCAGATCACCTCGATTTTAGTACCCAGATCTGCGGCTTGCCAAGGAGAAGATACTTCACCCAATTCACAGTCAAAAGGAGGCCAATGCTGGTCAATGCAGCCCAAAATACAGCCTCTGAAATCTGGTCAACATTGGTCAACACAATCAAACAGTCAAACAGAAAACATCCTCCTTCATTTGCACGTGTGAGAGAGAGCTGCCCAAATTAGTGTACCCAATCAAGTGAGGAGAGAGAGATGTGAGAAGATGAGATAATGATAAAATGACTTGAGGTCTCTTCCTTTTAGATGCAACGTTGAGGATGAGCTGGGGGTTTGAATGCCTATTTTGTTTGCTGGCCGACCTTGACAATTTGTCCATAATATAAATAAATTCATATCTTCATTTTTACATGTCGGAATCAGATGATCTTTAGATCAATCCTACACCTCGCGGAGAGAGGAATCCAAGAAAAATACCAGCTGTCATAAATAAGATGACCCATGTGGAGTTTGGCCCTAGTTGCCAATTTTAACAAAATGGAATGGTTTTTCATGTAGGAGTTGTAGTATGTTGAAATTGCAGTATGCTAAATTGAATTATGAGCTGACTGAGATAAATAGCATCTACTTTTGCGGGAGTTAATCTGATTTGCATCTGCTGTAACAGGCAAAAGCAGCATGTGTCTTGATAGATCTGTGTTCTGGTCCACTTGCACCATGGATACCTATGGTGATAGCCAAGGTATGCTCAAGCATCTGTTAATAAATTGGTTGGAGTGTTTTACTGGTTAAGATTATTTGGTCTGTAGTTGATATTTTCTTTAATGCAGGTTGATCTTGCAATTGAACTACTCGAGGATCTTTTGGGTGTGATTCAGGTTAGGTTTCTTTCAAACCAGTTGTTTCCTCTGGCAATTAAAAATTCTCACTCCATTATTTTCCTTTGCAGTAAAAGTGAATGATGCTAAAGTTAACTGTAGGACAGACCATCCTTTACTGGTGGGAAGATGAGATCTAATAAATGTAAATTTGATGTTGGGGTATGGCGTAAACATCATAAACCTAAACAGAAGTAGAAAGTGCACTTATCTTATATAGGGAATGTTAGAGTTTAACCAACCTAGTGTAAAGTGAATTAGATATCTAAGGTCTTGGACAGAAAATACATTAAAGGATGAACTTGTTGCATAGTGGACAGGTCACTTTTTTAAAGTGTTTATCATTTTTCTCCATTTTTTTAAACAATCTTTCTAGATTTCCTTCATAATGAAACCAACTAGTTATAATATTTGAACGCCATATTGGATTTTCAATAAATGCCCAATTATCGCGTGGAAAATAAAATAGATATACAGACTAATAGATGGACAGCTTCTGCAAAAGAGCAACATGTGCCCAGCTTCTCTATATTCATGCGTATATTCTTGTATGAGTATTGAGATGAATTAGCTATATTTATTATCTGAAAAGTGGTTGATGTGTATTTTCAAATTTCTTGTATGCGTATTGAGATGAATTGTTGTTTAAATTATATTTAAATAAGGGGATTATTTGGGCAATATTTAATTATCAGTAATATGTAATACTACAGTATAAATGTCTCGGTATTTGTTATGATAATGATGTTGGTATTACTGACAGAATCATGAACAGAAATAGATATTGGAATGGGAAATAATGGATTCATCCATTAATTAGATGCTGCAGTGTTTCAACTTTCATTACTTAGTAGGAGTAAATTACGTATCTCCCAATACTTCAATAATAACTGCTACATCAAATGGCTCATTATTACATCATTTTATTAATGAGACTTTGCTATATATCTACATCC
The DNA here is from genome assembly GCA_000404065.3 of Pinus taeda. Lineage (NCBI taxonomy): Eukaryota > Viridiplantae > Streptophyta > Pinopsida > Pinales > Pinaceae > Pinus > Pinus taeda. The sequence goes on along the minus strand of APFE031460539.1, from coordinate 268,074 downwards.
TGATTTGTCTAATTTTTAAATAGGACCATTATCTCTAACACCCTGCCATAAATGCTACTTTACATGCTTGTTCAAAATACAAAATTCTAAAATTTTTGGACAAGCAATATGTTTACATTCCACAAGATAAAATCTTCAAAAGAGCAATTGGAAGTGAACAGTGTTACAGCAAAATCTAGTGCTTCCTAAATGTGAAGTCCCAAGCACAAGGTGTCAGTTTGTGTAACTCAGGAATGTTACCAACTGTCACCTTTGTAGCTCTTTCTCTTGCTTTAGGTTGGCTATTCTCTAACCATAAGGCAAGCCTAAGTTCAATGGTTTAGATGTGTCAATGAAATCTTTAAAGACCAATATGATTTTGTTTAGAATCTGGTTTTAAGTGTATCCAATGAAGGTATGTATGTACAAATTTCTAACCAAGTTTCAAATCTAGTATTTGTTAATCAGTGTTAGGTTCTTAGACTCGTCAAAATTGAAATTTAATTATCTTATGTGAGAGTTAATTTTCAGATTTTCATACAAATGCAAAACGGAGCAAGAGATGAAGATATATATGCTCAGTAATGCAATGTGGAAATTAATTTTGTGTGTTTAATATGAATGATAGTGAAATTCTAAAGATAAACTTCTGAAATGCTAAACATACAACATGAGCGTAATGTGTGACCTAAGAAGTGAAATCTAAGGCTCTAATGCAATATGAAAAGATGGATTTCTGACCTATATCAAGTGCTGGAAATGTACCTCATGTAAAAAAAATAATTTTTTTTTTAAAACAATTTTCAGAATGTATAAAATCAAATCTAACTTGGTTTATGCTGAAACCTTGAGATCCTATGTTACTATGCAACACTGGAACTGTTGGAGAGATTTGGAATGACAAAATGCAAGTCCCTGGCCACACCGATGGAAATTAATTTCAAAACGGTATGTGGAAAAGTTGCAGGACCTGATTTGGCGAATCCATCTGAGTATAGACAATTGATTGGGGCTTTGATTTTCTTGGAGGACACTTGTCCGAACATATGCTTTGCAATGAATACTTTGAGTCAATTCATGTCTAAGCCGCTCCATGCACATTGGGCTACCAAACATATTTTGAGATATTTGCATGGGACAGTTACCCTTGGTTTAAGATATACTGTTGGTAATGTGAAACTTCATGGATATACCAATGCTGACTGGGCTGGAAACGTTGTTGATAGAAAGAGCAACTCAGGATGTTGTTTTAGCCTTGGATCCGCCATGATATCTTGGATGAACAAGAAACAAAAGTCCATAGCTTTAAGGACAGTCGAGGCAAAGTATATTGTTGCTAGCATGGCTAACTATGAGGTAATTTGGTTGAGGAAGCTCTTTGGAGAGCTATTTGAGTAGGTCCTGGACACTACAATGATATATTGCGACAACAAAAGTGGGATCCGATTGGTAGAGAACCCCGTATTTCATGACAAGTCCAAGGATATAGAGATCAAGTATCATTACATTCGAGACATGGTGCAGAGAGGAGCCGTGAGACTCCGTCACATATTGATAGACGAGCAGATAGCATGTATTCTCACCAAGGCTTTGCTGAAAGGGAAGTTATTGGTCTTCAGAGAGCAACTTGTACTGATGGATGTGACCCCTTCGGATAAGGGTCCTCGCTGATCGAGAACACTGAGCATAGTTCTTCCCCCTTGGTAGAGCTCCCAAGGCAGGAATGGAGCATTGGGGGATCCTGGGGTTGAGGGATCTCTGGGCAATAGGTGTGTGTGATCCCTACACTTGTAGTAGGTTGTGTATCTCCCATGCTGTCACCCATAGGGTGTGCGTAATCCTTGCCCTTTATGACAAGTCAAGTATATCCCCCTATCTTGGTCTAGTAGAGTATACTCCAGTTGGCATCATACCCACAAGCCGAGCTTGTTGTGATTGCCCCTCCCCATTTAGCTAATGGGTTGAAGAGGCTTCGGGCGTGTGATCCTTACCTTTGGTAAGTCAGGTATCTCACCCATGCTCGGATTATGATGTAGGTGTTCTACCACTTGACACTTAAGGGTCATTGTTGGGAAGATCGGTAGGCAATAGGATGTATATGACCCTCACCTCTTATAGCAAGTGGTATCTCACCCATTGATTACACAATCGGATGGTTGTGAACCTTGCTCAGTAAGTTGTATCTCGCCTATTGCTCGATAGAGGGTGGTAGCTGTAGCTCCCCTACGATTTTTCTTCTTTAGATTTGAGAATGATTCAACAGATAGAGTTGAGTCGAGATGATCTGGGATGAAACATGATTTGATGATGAGATATTTGCGATAGTCACATGATGCAGTTGGAATTTCTCCCTAGCTGAGAGGGAGTATTAATTTGGCAGCTTATTGACAAATTCAAATCATTGAACTAGATTCCTCTTTCCGAGAAGGCCAAAATTGACCTTTGAAATACTAAATTTGGATAAGGGAAAGTGCATTTTTAAAGTTGAACCAACAGTGTCACATTTTGAATGTTGAGAAATCTTTCGGTAATAATCACATCAAGGACACTTTGTCAACATGTTTCGAAACATCTAGGCTGGTTCATCATCAGGACAAGATGGAGAATCAGATCTTGGTACCAGATTAAATAAGGATAGCGATGTCACATTTGTTCAAGACAACCTAGAAGCTAAACTACCCCTCCTCCATTGCACATAGATACAAGTGACCTGAAGCTCAATTTCAAGAGGCTGAAAATCTGAAGTTCCTCTACACTTTGACCAGCATTGGTTTGGGGTCTTTTGGCATCATTTTTCTGCCATTTTTCTTGGAATATCTATTCTTCTAGGCTGCATTTTTTGGCACAAAAATTGAGGTGATCTGGGCACTTTGACTTGAGTTGACCGGAAGGATAAATTGCAGACTTTGACTACAGAAAATCTCTCTGTTTTGACCGAGTTTGACTGGAATTTCTTGTAGTGTTTTGGGCTGACTTTGATCAACATTTGAGGCCGAGTTTGTGGACTGATTACTGAGCTCTTGAAAGATAGACGTGATCTTTGACTTGGGACTGGTTAGGGAATGTTGACTGCTGTTGACTTTTTGGAATTGCAGACTATGATAGTTGACCAGATTTTACTTTTTCATCATTGGCATATTGGATTTTGGTTGGTTGATTTGTTGGATAAGTCAAAAATTTGACTTTGACTCTTGTTTATGAATTTGACTCATTGTACTCTATGCTGAACATTTGAAGCCAATCTGATAGAAGAAGAATTTTCAAAGGGTTTTCCCTTTTGTGGGGTTTTTCCTTGGTCTTTGACCAAATTGGTGTCTCTTGTTGATGCTCTTGATTGTCTTTATTGTCATTGCATTTAATGTTCTATCTTCAATTACTATTGATCATTGGAAGAATTAGTTGTTATTTGAAAAGATTGCTTATTGAAGAATTGTATTGGGCTAAAGTAATTGACATAGCATAAAACAGTGGAAAAATTAACAAATTGGTTTGTACACTATCAACAATATTGGTCAAGCAATGATTTTAAGGAATGAGCTTCGTGATGTTAGAATGACAAGGAATGATACTCTAGGATCATATTTCATGAGGATTTCTCAATTGAGAGATTAACTTTAAGCAATTGATGAAATCATCTTTGAAAATGAACTAGTGACGATAACTCTTAATGGCATACCTAAATCATGGGTCTCATTTGCAGCAGGAATATGTGCAAGAAAAGATGTTCCAAAGTTTGATGAACTATGTACTGTGTACTCAAGAAGAATCAAGACTCATATCAAGAGGAAAGATTCAGAGATCAGAAGAAGGCGACTCTTAGGTAGATGCAACATGTTTCAAGAAGGGTGGAGGAGGAAAGAAGTTTGGCTTTCAAAGAAGAAATGGAGGAAGAACTAATGAAGGAAGAAAACTTGAGGAAGGAATATTTGCTCCTCAAGGAAAGAGAGATATGTCAATGCTATCAATGTCACAAATTTGGTCACTTTAGACACGATTGTTCTGAAAGATCGAATGATAGAAATAGAATGTAGGTAATAAAGAAATTTTCTTTTTCTATGTGTTATTAGTTTTGTTGTAGATAGTGAAGACTTATGGCTAGTTGATAGTGGTGCTTCAAGGCACATGACAGGAGATCGAGACAAACTCACAAGTATTATGGAAAGAACATTATCACAAAAGGTGGAACTTGGAGACAACAACATTAATGCTATCAAAGGCATTAGGAAGACATCCATTGAGCTTGAATCAGGTGATAATGTTCATTTTAGCAAAATATTAGATGTACCAAGTTTGAAGAAGAATTTGGTTTCTATTTCATGCTTGGAAGATAATGGAGATAGAGTAGCATTTGTTGATGGAAATTTTTTTGTTTGGCCTAAAGGATCTAGTATAGATTCCACTAGAGTGATTGGAGTTCATGAAGGTAGGTTATATTAACTCTTGAAACAACCTACCCAAGCACTTGTACATAATGATATTAATCCATGTTAACTTCGGCATAAAAGATATGCTCACCTTCATTATAAAGATTTGCTAGCCTTAAAGCAAATGGCGTCAGGTGTTCCAAATTTGCATGAAGAACATGCATGTGTATGTAAAGGATGTGCCCTTGGGAAGAATGTGAAGAAACCTTTCCCAAGCAACAAAAGTAGATCTAAGGAAGTCTTAGATCTAGTTCATTCTGATGTATGTGGTCTGATGCCAGTGAAATCCATTGTAGGCTCTTTTTAGTATGTATTCTTTATTGATGATTTCTCTTGTGAGACGTGGATTTACTTTATGAAGACAGAAGATGAGGTCTTTGACAAGTTCTAGGAATTTAGGGATGAAGTTGAAAACTTGAAGGGAAAGAAGATCAAGATCATGAGATCTGATAATGGAGGAGAATATACCTCTAAGGAGCTCGTTGTCTTTAGTAAAGAAGCTGGGATTAAGAGGGAGCTAATAGTCCCTTACAATCCACAACAGATGGAGTTGCTGAAAGAAAGAACATAAGTATTGATGAATCTATTAAGGCAATGATGCACGATCAAGACTTGCCTATATTTCCATGGAGAGAAGCATCGATGACAACTGTCTACATTTAAAATCGAAGTCCTCATCAAATTCTAGAAGACAAGACACTTGAAGAAGCTTTCACTGGACAAAATCCTCAGGTTAGTCATTTAAGAATATTTGGTTGTCCTGTTTATATTCATGTATTGAAAGATAAGAGAAGGAAGCTGGAGCCTTTAGGAAAGAAAGGAATATTTGTTGGATACAATGAGCCATCAAGGGCCTATAGAATCTATGTTCTAGGCGAAGACATTTGAAGTTAGCAGAGACGCGACCTTTGATGAGAATGTGGCTTATTGGAAATGTAAGAAAGTCTCCATGGATTTTGTTGGTGCCAAAGAACACGAAGTTCCCTAGTAAGAAGTTAATGGTCCATCCAATATTGCAGAACATCCCGAAGATCTTCAAGAAGAGCCAGAGGGGCCTAGTGAACTAGTGGATTTGATTGTTGTTCTCGAAATCAAGAAGAGGTCAACATGGCTTAGATCTACCTTGCAGGAAGTAAAAGGACATACAACACTACATGGCACCTTCAGGGAAAGCAAGAGACCAAAATGGTATTCTGGTTATGCAACTTTGATGGCGAATCTCATTAATGCTGAACCTTCCACCTTTGAAGAAACAACTAACCAACAAGTATGGAAGGTTTATATGTTAGAAGAATACCAAATAAGTGGTGGCCTCCAAATGGGTATACATGATCAAGCATGCAGTGGATGGCACTATTGACAAATACAAGGTGAGATTCATGGCTAGAGGGTTCTCCTAGAAAGAGGGACAAGATTATGATGAGACTTTTGCTCTGCTTACTAGGTACACTACCATTAGATCTGTGATTTCTATTTATTTTTATATGGGTTGGCACTTACATCAAATGGTTATAAAGACTGCTTTTCTAAATAGTGTCATTGGGGAAGAAGTGTACATAGAACAACCTCAAGGTTTTGAGGTCCATAGTAGAGAGTCTCACGTTTGATGGCGAATCTCATTGATGCTGAACCTTCCACCTTTGAAGAAACAAATAACTAACAAGTATGGAAGGTTTATATGTTAGAAGAATACCAAATAAGTGGTAGCCTCCAAATGGGTATGCATGATCAAGCAAGCAGTGGATGGCATTATTGACAAATACAAGGTGAGATTCATGGCTAGAGGGTTCTCCTAGAAAGAGGGACAAGATTATGATGAGACTTTTGCTCTGCTTACTAGGTACACTACCATTAGATTTGTTATTTCTATTTCTTTTTATATGGGTTGGAACTTACATCAAATGGTTATGAAGACTAGTTTTCTAAATAGCGTCATTGAGGAAGAAGTGTACATAGAGCAACCTCAAGGTTTTGAGGTCCATGGTAGAGAAAAATGAACCTGTGATTCTATTACTATATGTTGATGACTTATTTTCAACAGGTGTGGAACATCTCATTATTTGGTGTAAGAGGGAACTGAATTCTGAATTTGATATGAAGGAACTTTGGATTAATGCACTACTATTTGAGGCTAGAAGTGTCGAAATATGTAACTAGGTTTGGTCTTGATAATGACATGTAATCATGATTTTATGTATTTGATGTAGAGAGAAATAAAATTATTATTGTCATTCTTGAGGCATGGGGTTCATGCTCAAGGTTATTTGATTTACAGGTCAAGAACCCATCGAGTGCTTCTAGGGCTCGTCTTTGAGTCAACAAGTCGTAAGAGTCATTATGTTGAAGACGCATTAGGGCATCATGTATTATGTAAGAACAAAATATTTGAGTCATAGAAGATCCTCCAAGACCTTGTCATCACGCAAAGAACAAGTCGGCCTACAAGCAGCATCAAGTTGGCCTCATGGACAACCATTCGACCTCCAAGGAAGACTATATATAAGGATGCATCGACCTCATTTGAAAGGCATCAATTTAGCTCACAAGAAGTTCGATCTAAAAGGAAGAAAAATACCGAGGAGCGAAGAAGAGGAGAATCCAAGGAGGCAAAAATTTGAAATTAAGAAGATTGTTTTAGGGCTAATATATCTCACACGTGTGGACTGCAACTAGGGTTTCCAAAGTGAAAATTGCAAACTTTAAAAAGAAGCCAAAATCTAGCATCAAAAGCTCATTCTTGCAAGCCAAATTCATGAGAAGAAGAGTCCAAAAAAGCGAAGAAGCGAAGCCTCTTAATTGTGCCCTAAACGTCTCACAAGTGCGAAGTAGCAGCCATTGTAGGAGGCTAAAATTACGGTCAAAGTTGCAGGTCTGAAATCTTGGTCAAAAGAGAAGTGGAAGCGGCTATAAGGCAAAGGTTGACTTGGGTTGACTTTGTGAGAAGGAAGTATTTCAAGGAGCAGTTTGACTTGGTCTTGCAGGGGTCTTGGTCAAGGGTCGTAGGTCTTGGAATTCATCATTTGAAGTTCTATAAGAAGAGAAGAATTCTTGTGGGTTTTCCTCTCAAGAGGAGAGGTTTTGGCTCTGGCTGATAGCCTATATCTTCTATTCTCTTGACGCATTCTTATTTCTTATTTGGTCGCTGTTTGATGATAAGAACACTAATTATAATCAAGCGAAATAAGAAGCTACTAAAGTTAAGTAAAAATATCACAAGCAATTATCAAAGTAAGAGAAATCATCTAATATAACTACCCCTAGATTTCTCAACATGGTATCAGAGCTAAGGTGACAAAACAACAAAAGGCAACTTGAAGAAGGATCATCAAAAAGAGTATTAAGAAAGTCAAGACATCAAAAAGGACATCAACCATCAAGAAGGACTAGTCTACACATCATCTTGAAGAAAGGACCTAAGGAGCATCAAGGAAGACTGCTCATCTCATCAAATATCATACCATCTAGAAGCAACAAGAAGAAGAAGACCTTAAAGACTCTACTTTCAAGAAGGACCCTACCTCCACTCAAAGAAAGAAGGACTAAATGGAAGCATCTTGAGCTCTCCATATTCTACACTTCTACATCCCAATGAAGCAAGAAGAAGCATTGCCATCATCATCAAAGAAATCAAGGTGATCTCCCTAACTTTGAAGATCACATTTCAAGCACATTTGAAGAAAGACATCTCTAGAAGAAGAAGTATTGCCATCTTCAAGGAAGCAAACATCATCAATCATCGCCAAGAAAGGCATCCAGTTGAAGATATCATCATCAAAGGAGCATATTCACTTGACAAGTAAGTATCTTTCTATCTATGTTTGAATCTACTATCAAAATGACTTTGTTCTACTAGGAAACCAATAATTGGGTTGGGTCATCAAATTGCCTTGCATGGAAGAAGAGGATAGATTTAATCCTCATAGAGAATGAAGTTATTGGACATGTTAAGGGTTCAATCTCCAAATCATCACAAGAGGAACCTCAAGCACTATTGAAGTATATGAAAGGGGAAATAAGGGCTCAAAGATTCCTTATAGAATCAATCAAGGATCCTCTCATCCCTTATGTAGCAAAGTTGGAAAAATAAAAAGAAATTTATGATAAGCTAGTAGAATTGTTCTCCGTAAGCATTGCTGGAGAAGTAATATCTTTGAGAACCGAACTATACAAGGTGAAGGTATCAAAGGAAGAAGGGATAACCTCATATATTATGAGGATGTCACAAATAAGAGATCGACTACAAGAGTTGGGTGAAATAATGTCCGAGAAAGAGATGACCATTGTTGTGCTCAATGCAATATTTTATGAATGGGGTTACTTTGTATCAAGTATCTATGGAAAGAAGGAAGCCACTCCATTCAGTGAACTCTGGTCACTATGCAAGATTGAAGAAATTAGGCTGAAAGCAAAGAGCGATGTTGGGTCAAAAGAACAGGTTCAAGCATTTGCTGCGATGGCCAAGAGAAATGGAAAGTTTTGAAAGTTTGGTCCTCGGGAAAAGAAGATTGATATGTCAAAGATCGAATGCTATGGATGCCAGGAATATGGGCATCTCAAGAGTGATTGACCTAAACTCAACAAGGGAAACAAGAAAAAGAAAGAAACGAATGAAAGCCCATATCACCGAAGAAGTAGAGGAACCTGATGAGAAGAAATCCAGGAAGGAAGAAGGGATAGATCTTCATTATTAAGACTTCTCATACTTTTTATCTTCAGGTACATAGCAAGGAGAAGTAGGAGGTGAAAAGACCTCTACTATGGTTAAAGATTGCAGTCAGGATGAGAAGCATTGTAAGTATGACAAGATGCATCATATTAGAAGATGGCATCATATTAGAAGAATACAATTAAAGCAGAAAAGAGCTCATGACATGATTATAGAAGCTTGAAAGGATAGCTGAAGTAGAAGTCTACATGGTTGTAGTAGTCATTATGATAGAAAGAACATAGCTCATGATATCCTCATTGAAAGCATGAAAAAGGAAACTAAAGTAGTAGTATCTATGGTTGGAAGAAAGTCATCTAGCATGATGAAAGATAGACAAAAATCAGCATACATCATCATCATTAGGAAGGAGCATTTTCAGGATGAGGATAATCAAGATCCTCCATTGGACTCTTCATTAGAAAGTTCAGCTCTACTTGGAAGAAGCAAATATCTCGTTGATAGTCAACATTTCACCTTATGTTGAATCCATTGTTTAGAAGGATGATGTTATGGTGACAAAGGAGTGCAACATGTCAAGAAGGTTAGAGTACTTTCAAGCAAGGAAAGGAGGCTACCCAGGGAAATCTAGATGACCAAAAGGAGAAAAAGAGGTATGTATGTATTTGATAGATTAAGTCATGTCATCATATAGTTGCAAATAGCATGGTTGAATGCTCTATCTCATGAGCATGATCGAAAAAGAAGGATCTCTTCGACTAGAAAGATGCATGAAGGCATATGCCTTGAACTAGTTCACATATTGATAAGATGGAGTCAACATAATATGTCCTCATATGGAATGTGAGGTGGATGACAAGATGAAGGAACTATGTATAAAAATTCCTTGGATAGCAATATGTAAGAAATGAAAGAGAGTTCGTGAAAGATGCAACTATTGTCATGTAAGATAAGATAGGCAATCAACATCTGATGACGAGAAGAATTAGTTATGACATCTCCATAGAGAAAGATATGAACACCCTTGACTTTGAAAGTCTTGGAGATGTGTTTATGAATTTACAGGATGTTGATATTGCAAGAAGCAAATGTCATGATGAAAGGCCATCATAAAAGGTAACTTTGATTTGATGTTCATTTTGGTTTTTGAACAACATCTGGTTGGGATGAAACAGCACTACCAGAAGAGAGTTGTAGATGTCACCTACAACTAGTAGTCATAGGAATGGATGAAATATCCTGAAAGAAACATTACTTGGAAAAGGTAGCTATATGAAGTAAAGCCAGATGTGTGTGAAAATTCAGAATCTAATAAATCAGAAATCCTACTGTAGTAAACTGATTTGCATTACCTACTTGTGTTTTTCATTTTAACAAGTTATTTTCAGAATTATTCAGAAAATATTAATGCAAATACACTGCAACCTACACCAATATATAAATCATGTACTGAAAAATAAATGAGACAACCACACAAAGGACACTTATTTTTGGACTAAATGTCCATGGAAAAACCCAATGTGGGAAAACTAGTGCAGCAGATATGAGGGTTTTCTTATTATGCAGATTTCTAAATACAACTAGGGTGCCAAATCCGACTCACCCAACAGAGAATAAACCCGACAGAAGTACCTCTATCCGGAGACAGATATTTTGGCGGATCCAACAACTGGATGAACAAACCCCATAGGTGATCGCCCTGTCCGTAGTGCTGTGCAGTGATGGCTGCTCCCAGCTTTACCCTGGGACTGTGTCACTTCCTTTAGGAGCTGTGTCACCCTCCCAGTGAGCCTTCCTGGCTCAGAAATCAATTTGCTGAATTGATGCCCAATCTGCCTCACAGAAACCCCAGCACTGCCTCTATGTGACTGCGTTAGCCCTCCAACCTTTGCATGACTCTCCTAGAGCTGTGTTGTCTCTCCTTGATGTTGTGCTGCCTCTCTGCTATGTATTCTCGTCCTTGGACGAAAGTCCCACTGCCAAATTGCCCCTCTGCACTGGAAGCTCACTCCGAAATTCTCAGAAAACCACGCCCCAAAATTTCAATCTAGCTCAAGTGTTGCTCTCACTGTGTGTGTTTTTTCCAACTGACCCCAAGCCTTCCTTTATACTTTTCTTGTTGAGAAATCAACGACCATGATCTAATCTCTAATCAACGACTAAGATTAAATTAGACTTGATCCTCGTCACTTAGAAGCTTGAAACCCATATTTACATTATTTCACTTTAATTAATTTAATTTCCTAAGTTTTAACCTAGGCATGATTAAAAATAATTAATTATTTGAATAACATGCATTCCGGGTGGAATTTCTCCAAACGATTTCTGGCTCTTCGAGGTCTCATATGTTCTAGCCCCCTCAACACTCTCTCTTAGCGAGGAATGTGCTCTAGCAATACTTCCCAGTAGAAGTATCACATCGATCCACGACATCGCTCCTCTGCACTGCTGATGCTCGGCCTGCTGCAATCTGTACTGCTGCCCATGACACTACCACTGTCACTGCTGCATCTATACTGCAGCTCCCTCTCAATATGTTGGATCATGCTGCCCATAGCAGTGGCTCTGCTAACTGCTGCACTGCAACTCAGTTGCTGAGAAGTAAGCAATTGAAAAGCCACGCAAAAGCTAACATGCTGATTAGTCTGGATGCCCCTTAATGCTGAAGCTACCTCTGCTGCTAATCTGTGTTGACCCTCTGATGATACTGCACTGTTGTTGTATCTGCTTTGTGCCTTCCACATTGCTGCAAAACTCGATTGTGATGCTTTAGACTTTGATGCTCTAGCTCTGCCACTGTTGCTCCATCATCGCTCGCACCAACTCCTGTTATTCTTCTATTGTCATTAAGGGCTCTCGTAGCCATATGTAATCCAAGAGTTTGGGCACCTCAAGGATCCCGCCTTTTACTTCACTGCAGCTGCAACTACAGTTCTATATCACCCCACTTCTTTTGTAGAGTTGCATGAGCACTCATGGCGCAATCATCATCATCCTCTTTGTCAGCTTGCGCTGGAGCAGCCTTTGAGTTAGACTTCTCTTCTTTGCTCTTCTTCTTTTGAGAGCACTGCATGGCAAAAGGACCCATCTCTTCACATCTGAAGCATCTGACTTTGGATATGTCCTTCTTCTTTCGTTTTTGCTGCCCTTACAGTCCCGTTGATGCAAGAGCCGCATCCTCCTCTTCCTCCTTGATTCTGATCCCTTTGTTGCTGCTTCCCGCCTTGGTCCATCGTCTGATCTCTTCTTGTCGAAGAGCTTCCCACATCTCCTCCCAACTGGGAAGAGATGCCCTACCCAAGATGCTTTAGACAAAGGTTTCCCAGTCTTCAGTGACTGCATTCAGTGCAGTCCTGACCATAAATTTAGCATCTGGTGTAGCCCCTACGGAAGTTAGCTGGTCACAGATCCTTTGCAACCTGAGAAGGAAGGGATCGATTTCTTCTCCCTTCAGCATATGAAACTGTCTTAGCTGACTCTCAAGCAACATCTTCTGCTGAACAAAAGTTCCCTTGTACAATGTGGTCAAGGCCTCCCACATTTCCCTAGCTGTGTCATTCTTAGCAATATGTGGGATCACATGATCCTTGACCCCGTCTAAGATCATGCACTTTGCTTTTTCCTGAGCCTCCTCGTACTTTATGAGAGGATCAACATCCATTGGAACAACAACCATCTTCAAGGCATAATCCTTGATGCGATGTTTATCCAAAACTGCCAAGATTCTGGCCTTCCAAATGACGAAGTTGGATGCTCCATCCAACCTGTGCTGATCCCTCAGTTCATTAACGACCATCTTTGCACAAATGAATGTCGAAATGGTTCTCTTCTCCCTCTTTCGCTGATGCCCCAACAAATATCGGATCTAGATTTCTTTGGTGTTAGAAATCCTCTAAGGAACAAGCTCCCTCTGAATTTCGATTTCCTTCACGGAAATCCTTCTGCCAACCATTGTCGAACCACCCCTCTGATCTCTCTTTGTTGCTACTCAGCACTGAATCTAGATTTCTTGGCAAGAAATCTTCTGAGGAATTGATTCCCTCTACTTTGCTTTTGCCACACTAGGTACCATTCTGCACCAAGAGAATCAACACCACACAAACAACTCCAGGTAAAATCTGCACCACACCCCTAGCCACAACATTTGGAAAACCTAGACTCAACAGTCTCTGCGATGGCCTAGTAACCACTACGCTGCCTTTTGCAGCAACAACGTCACCCAATTAGGCTGACACAGGCTCTGCGTGAACCTTCCTTGGTGACTGCGTGACCTCTCCTTTGCTCTCTTGGCCTGAAACTGCACTGTCTCTCGGGACAGTTGTCTTCACGCACAAATTTTTCCTTTGTCCTTTCACTGATGGCTTCATTCCTCTTTGATCTGCAATCACTCTGATACCATGTGAAAATTTCTGAATCTAACAAATCATAAATCCTATTGCAGTAAACTGATTTTTATTACCTACTTGTCTTCTTCATTTTAAGAAGTTATTTTCAGAATTATTCAAAAAATATTAATGCAAATACACTGCAGCCTACACCAATATACAGATCAAGTACTGAAAATTAAATGAGACAACCACACAAAGGACACACTTATTTTTGGACTAAAGGTCCTTGGAAAAACCCCATGTGGGAAAACCGGTGCAACAAATATGAGAGTTTTATTATTATGCAGATTTCTGAATACAATTAGGGTGCCAAATCTGGCTCACCCAACAGAGAATAAACTCGGCAGAATTACCTTTATCCAGAGACAAATATTTTAATTTCTTAAGTTTTAACTTATGCATCATTAAAAATAATTAATTATTTGAATAACATGCACCCCGGGTGGAATTTCTCCAAACTATTTTTGGGTTTTGGAGATCTCATGTGTTCTAGTCCCCTCCACAAAATTTCAAAGCTAGAGCACATCCAATGCTACCCAAAAATCAACAATGTGGACTAGAAGATCACTTTCTGATAAAACGAAGGATGACATGACTATTGGTTCAATCCTATGGTTCGTTGAAGGAAAGTGATGGATGCCCGATGCCCTACAAAGAAGAACTAGAAGATGAAACCTCCATCATGAAGAAGATGAAGTTCATGACATCGAAAGGAGGAGCTCTACAAGCACCTGATAGTACCATGATCTCCACCAAAGAGCAAAGATAAAAGCACTGCTATTGGAAACAAGTCTCTAGTTGAGAGGGAGCTTGGGCAAGTACCTTGTTAAGAGGGAACTTGAGTATATTCCTTTTATAGGAATGAGTATATCTTCCCTAGTTGAGAGAGAGAGATAAACACATCATTCTTGTCTTCATGTGATGAAGAAAGAATGGAGGACTGGGTAAGCATCTAAGATTGATTCTAATATTCTTTGAGGATGTGGTTAGGCATCCAATAGGCATGAGTAGTTGAAGAGGAAATTCCTTGAGGATATGTTATTCCATGACAGGAATTGTCCTAAAAGGACATAACCTTTGAACTCCTAGGTGGGCTATGTGCCTTGACAGACAATGATGATGGTGTCTTTTAGTGATTGGTCATGCCAGCATTGTGCTTTGATCTTGTGGAGAGATAGAGCTATTAGTTAAGGCCTTGTTATGTGACAATGCTGGTTGGTATGATGAGATGCAATAAGATAAGTTGAATTGATAACTTATGAGATGGCTTACCAATCCTACTCTTTTTATGAGATTTCTTCAATTTGAGAATGTCCAAGTACTATGTATGGATTATGAGTACCTCCCTAGTTAAGAGGGAGTGTTGAAATATGTAACTAGGTTCGGTCTTCATAATGACATGTGTAATCATGATTTTATATATTTGATTTAAAGAGAAATAAAATTATTATTGTCATTCTTGAGGCATGGGTTTCATGCTCAAGGTTATTTGATTTATAGGTCAAGCACTTATTGAGTGCTTCTAGGGCTTGTCTTTGAGTCAACAAGTCATAAGAGTCATTTTGTTGAAGACCCATTTGTGCATAATGTATTATGTAAGAAAAAATTATTTGAGTCATAGAAGACCCTCCAAGACCTTGTCATCATGCAAAGAACAAGTCGGCTTACAAGCAACATGAAGTCGGCCTCATGGACAACTATTCAACCTCCAAGGAAGACTATATATAAGAATGCATCAACCTCCTTTGAAATGCATCAATTCAGCTCACATGAAGTTCGATCTAAAAGGAAGAAAAAGACCTAGAAGGAGCGAAGAAGAGTAGAATCCAAGGAGGTGAAAAATCAAAGTTAAGAAGATTGTTTTAGGGCTAATATCTCTCATGCATGTGAATTGAAACTAGGGTTTCCAAAGCGAAAATTGCAGAGCTTAAATAGCATAAAAAGATCATTCTTGCAAGCTGAATTTATGAGAAGAAGAGTCCAAGAAAAACAAAGGAGAGAAGCCTCTTAATTGTGCCCTAAACTTCTCACATGTGCGAAGTAGCAGTTATTGCAGGAGGCAAAGAATTGCAGAGCGAAATTATAGTCAAAGTTGCAGGTCCGAAATTTTGGTCAAAAGAGAAGTGGAAGCTGCTATAAAGCAAAGGTTCGCTTGGGTTGACTTTGTGAGAAGGAAGTACTTCGAGGAGAAGTTTGACTTGGTCTTGGAGGGGTCTTGGTCAATGGTCATAGTTATTGGAATTCGTCATTTGAAGTTCTATAAGAAGAGAAGTCGTCTTGTGGGTTTTCCTCTCAAGAGGAGAGGTTTTGGCCCTCGCTAATAGTCTATATCTTGTGTCCTCTTGTCTCATTGTTCTTTATTGTTTGGTAGCTGATTGATGATAAGAACACTATTTATAATCAAGTGAAAGAAGACGCTAACCAAGTTAATTAAAAATATCACAAGTTGTTATCAAAGTAAGAGAAATCATTTAATTTAACTGCCCCTAGATTTATCAACAACAATTATTGCAGAAGCTCGGTAAAGTCTTTGTTGGTCAAGGAAAATGTATTATCAAGTGTTGAAAATTTTGTAGCTTCAATTGGTATTTTCATTGGCAAAGCAAAGGGGAAATTATGATTTTTCTATGCTTGACTAGGCCGGCCCCAAGTGCACAAGTTAGCCCCACTCTTTGAATAGGTTTGACCCCAAGGTTGAAACCCTCCTCCAAAATCATGGATAAACAAAATTTCATTGACCTCATTTTGGCATGTCATCTCAAATCATCACATCTATTTGAAACAAGAAGACCAAACCCTAAGTTACCAGGATTCGGATCCGGATTCGGATACGGATCCGGATTCGGAAACGGATCCGCCAGTTTTTTGAAAAGCCGGGATCCGGATACGGCAAGTACAAACAATATAAAATATTTTGATAATTTTAAAAAATAAATTTAACATAAAAATAAAATAAAAACATAT
>APFE031460539.1:229462-251633 GCA_000404065.3 Pinus taeda | reverse complement strand
AAATAAACATATAATTTAATAGTTATTATATTTAAATTAAATGAAATTACTTTATAGAACTTACTTCATGAAACTTTTTAAAATAAATGTATAATTAAACTTTTAAAATAAACGTATAATTTAATTAGAATATCCAAACAGCGGCATCTTATAATCTTGAAATAGAGTTTATAATATGGTCAACCGCAGGTTTATAATCGTGAAATTAATGAATGCCCTTGTTAATTATTCTCACGGCTACGGCTGATTTTTCCAATATAGTGTTGTTCATCCGCTGACATTTTCTTTCTGGAATTCTGCGCTGAGATATAATTTGAAAAAATGCGATGACGTGAAACCATATTACACACAGATTAATGAACTCCCGCACGGCTGATTTTTCCAATATCAGGTTATTCATCCGCTGAAATTTTCTTTTTAAATTCTGCCCTGAAATATAATTTGGAAACATATGCTGACGTCAAACCATATTATACACAGACCAATGTTGGGTGGGGCGGATCTTCGTGGATCCGGATCCGAATCCGTCTCTGATCCGGGGATCCGGGGATCCAGCCGCTGGGCCTGACGGATCCGGTAACATAGACCAAACCACATGTGTGAAGGAGGAAAGAGGAAGTTCTTTTTTGCGTTGACCAACTCTCTCATCTTCTGTTTGATCAATGTTGACTTGGGAGAATTTGCTTCTGTTCGACCAAGACTTTGACTGATATGGGAGGTTGAATTCATCTGTGGTTTGTTGACTCTATTTGATTGAAATCATATCTCTTTTCTAGGCTCGTTGACAACATGTTAACTATGAGATTTGACTGAGTTTTTATAGTGGTTCATTGATTAAGATTTTGACCAAATTTTGTGTTAATTTTCTTAGGGCTATTATTGTTCCTTGTTGTTGATAATTGCATTTTTATACTTTTCATCAATTCTATATGCATTCACCGCATAATATTATCACACCATTAGGAATTATATAGAAAGAACAAAATCATCAATACTGCAGTGAAACAATAAAAAGGACATCAAAAGAGAAGCATGCACAAATAGAGGCACTTGGATTTGGTCGGAGACCATGGTAAAACCCCACAAGGGGGAAAACCCAGAATTCAATTCTTCTTCTTCTATTAGATATTCATCAATTGTTCAACTAAGAAACAAAGTACAATGAAATACATCAACAGGCCTCCTAGCGCCAATTTATGTTAGTACATAACTACGCTTGTGAATTGACATCCAATAATTCAAGAAAACTGCTATTCATAATGTCACATTTGACCTAGGAGTACTGTCATTCAGATATCATCATATGAGAATCACCTTTATGCTTCATTCATTGTGACATTGTTGTCAAGGTGTTGAGGTGGTTGCATTATATATTTCATTAACAAAACCCTTCCAGAATTAGGGTTATCATAGACTTTCATGGAGGCACTGACCCATGAATCATATCAAGGTCTCTAACATGTGTAGGATAGAAGATCTTTGTCATAGGAACTGTAAAAGACCACTGCAAAAATGTTTGTCAAGAATGGAGTCATTGAGGCATAAGCAGGATCATTGTAGAATCAACATCACAACTATCAAGGGTTAAGAGTTATGTGTTTGTGCTGTCAAGGAATTAGGGTCACAGATGAATTCAATATACTATCATAAGAGCAAGGGCACTGTCATATTTGACATAGGTGAGATCGCTATATCACAAAAATGAATACAAGAGAAAATACCTTGTCCACTGTAATGTTATAAGAGCGGAATCATAAATGAATGCATGGTCAAATACCACGACCACTATAAAAAGCGAAACTATAGAAATAATTGCAAGAGCAAATAACCCAACCACTGTAATGTAATGGCATCTCACAATGTGAGTTGAGGTGTGTCATACCATAAATTCAAGAGCCATGCATTGAATGCAATTGCCATAAAACTCATAGTGAAATGTGAGATCTAGACAATGCCTACGAGATCTATGCATATGGTAGACAGAGCGAGACCATTGTTGATTTGGGTTAGCATCGGATGTGCTCTAGCCACGAAAATTGGTGGAGAGGCTAAGGCATATAAGATCTCCAATACCCAGAAAGGATTTGGGCAGATTCTAAACAATTTGGGAAATATTAAAATAATTGATATTTTTAATGGAGTCCCTAAGTCTAAACTTAGGAAAAATAAAATATTAATGTGAATTAATATATAACTGTGTTAGAATGGTCCAAAAGTCATGGATCAAGCTAGATCTAATCTTAGCCGTTGATTTGTCAACGAGAAAAGTATAAGAGGAGGATTGAGGGTCACTTGGAGAACACACTGAGGGAGACCAGTCAGTTCAATTTTCGGAGTGGGGTTAGCTGAGGAATTGGAACTAGTGGTTTGGTGAGCAGTCAGGAGGCAACAAGTACGGAATAGAGAGATGGGTTCAACCACTGGAGACCAACACTGAGGCAGGAGAGGTAGACACAGGGCATATGCATAGGTAGTAGGAGACTGCGCAGTCACTAGCTGGGTCTGCGTGGGTGACACAAAGAGGCCCAGGGCTGACGCAAAGTGTCTGGGAGCCACGCAGAGGTTAGCCAAGCTGATGCTGGGACTGAGAGAGGTGCTAGAGAATTTTTCTCTCTGTGGGTAAGCCAGTCTGGCACCCTGTTGTATTGAAGAATTGTTGAATAATAAAATCCTTCCTTGCTGCACCAGTTTTCCCACATTGGTTTTTTCCAGGGACTGTTGTCCAAAATAACTATGTCAATGTGTTGATTCTTGTGCATGTATTTGTTTTTGTATTATGGTGTGATATCTACAACAAAATTTATTTTTAATGTTTATTGAAGGAATTTCATAAATAACTTATTGAAGAATAAGTAGGAAAAGTAAATCAGTTGTTGCAGTGATAGAATTTTCACAACCATATTTATTGCAGAGGCCATATCCAATCACAATGAAGATATAGTAAAACAAGAGCAAAGATATATCCAATCGCAATGAAACAAAAGAAATCCAATCATAAGAGTGAAGCAATCACAATGCGATGAGATCATAACCAATTACATGAGAGCAAGAGTTTTGTTTATGTGCGAGAGACCAAGGGCGAAAGTTCTGATGAATATAGACCAAGAGCGAAAGTTCTATTGTATACCGCAAGAGACCAGAGGAACCGCAAGAGACTTGAGGAACATGATAGACCATCATGCGAGTGCCTTAGACATGCGGGAGTATAGGTATATAAGTGAACTCTATGCCATGTGGGAGAGCGAGAGTATAACATCTGAAAGCGAGAGACAAATCTGAGCCATAAAACCTTGCGATAATCCATTGAGAGAGAGAAACCTATATCACAATTATAGTCATGCCAAAAATAGAAGACTAGAGCCATACGAAGGCAAAATACCTGTGCCATGCTAACACCCCCTCAAACTCGCTCCCAGAGCGGGCGCTCTAGGCAAGAGCGCATTAGGAGCGACCCCAGGAGCATGCTCCCTAATTATTTTTCGCTCCTTGCCAATTTAGGAGTGACAGAGGGAGCTATTGAAGATTGGAAACAATTTATTTTTGAGTGGGGTAGCCTAATGTTCAAGCCTATGGCCCTAGTGTTGATATGCGGTTCATGGCAAATTGGTAATGTTAAATTCTTAAAATAAAAGTTACATTCTCCTTTGTCTTTCATTTTCATCCTTTTACTTAAATTTTTAACATTACCATGAAATGACTCAAGATGTTTGAGAGTGGTTTTGACTTCATTGGATTTCTTATGGAGAAAGTAGGATTTTAGATCTCATTCAGAATCCAGTAGACTTATCATTTATTTAGGACTTCAGAATTGGGGGGATTGCATTGTTTCCATTGGATTTTGTCATGTACTAAGGTATGGAACTTGTATTTAATCAAGAGCACCAAGGTCGTTCGACTATGCAGGAGGAGACTCCCAATAAAGCATGAGACAAGAAATAAAAAATTTCTCGTGGCAAGAGGGTCAAGTAGTAGATAATAGATTTAGTTGTCTTTTCTAGTTTCTGTTACTTTTTATAACTATTCACTCTTTCATATTTATTATGGTATTTTTTGTAAAAAATATGTCAATTTAAGTTTGAAGTTTGAAGTTTGAAGTTGGCATTTATAACTCATTGGTAATGAATTATGAATATGATGCTTTGTGAATGTTGAAAGTTGAACATTTCATTCCATGTTAGATATTCTTTGTTATCGTTTGGTTACTTGGTAATGGTAATGGTTACAAGTTACAACTTTAGTGATCAATGATGATAAATGTTATATATTGGATTTTGAAAGCTTGAAACTTTAAGATTGATGAATAATGAGACTCGATATGTTGTATGTTACTAACTTGTGGACGTGGTTGATGAAGATGTTGAAGTTTCTAAGTTTACTTAGTTTAGAAACCCTTCATGCACTTTTTCTCTAATTTAATCCTACCTACTTGTTATTTTTCTCTAACAAGTTATTTACAAAGTAAATAATGAAAATGAACACCAGTGCATGCTCAACATATTACAGATCAACAACTAAAAGAAACAAGAACAAACACACCATATGACACCATTATGTTTGGACCAATGTCCTTGGAAAAACCCAATGCGGGAAATTGGTGTAGCTATCTGAGGGTTTTCTTATTAAGCAATATCAAAGTACAATCTGGGTTGCAGAAACTGGCCTATCCAACAGAGAATTTCCTTAGCAGCTATACCTCATAGTTTGAGAGAAATCTCCTGGCTGAAACCCCGGAAAACCCTTTCGGCAGCTCTTCAGCACAAAACTGCTCCTGCAACCCCAGCGTCTGCCCAATCTGGACCGCGTCAGCCCCTCTCTGTCTCACGCTGGCCCTGCGTCAGCCCCAGGAGGCTCTCCGTCAGCTCTGGGAACCTCTGCATCAGCTGTGCTGGCCCCTCTGGTGCTCTGCACAACACTTGGCTGCCTCTGCGTGGCCCTGCGTGAGCCCTTGCTGGCTCTGCGTCACCCTCCTTGGTTGCTGCGCTGCTGTCCAGGCACAATCTCTGCCTTCTCTGTTTCTCTGTACTCAATGCCCCTCAGCTGCTCTCCCGATCATTGATTCTATCTCTCTTGGCAAACCCCGCTCTAGAGAATAGAATGATAGATCATCTGGTGTACCTTCCAAGTGAGCCTCAAGCCTCCTCTTATACTTTTCCTATTGACATCTCAATGACTGAGATTAAGTCCCTAATCAATGGCTAATATTAGATCTAGCTTGATCCATGTCTTTTGGACCATTCTAACACAGATTCATATTAATACACATTAATATTTTATTTTCCCTAAGTTTAGACTTAGGGACTCCATTAAAATATTAATTATTTTAATATCTCTTGACTTGTTTAGAATCTGCCCAAACCCTTTCTGGGTATTAGAGATCTCATGTGCCCTAACGTCTCCACCAAATTTCGTGGCTAGAGCACATCCGATGCTACCCCAAATCAACACTCCCTCTTAGCGAGGATTGTGTTGTAGCAATACTCCTCACTGAGTATTACTCTGATCATCCAGCATCGGTACTTGTGCTGATGCTAGGCCTTCTTTTCCAACATCTTCTGCATTGCTGCCTCCTGTATTGTTGCCCATGGTTCTGCCATTGCCACTGTTGCATTTGTACAATAACTCACGCCGCATCTGTACTGCTGCTGGTCCTTTCTCCCAGCTCTGCATCCGCACTGCACCTCCTCTCATCATGTTGCATCATGCTGCCCACTACTGCACTGCAACTTAGTTACTAAGAAGTAAGTAACTGATCTCCCAACTGACCTCCTTGTTGGTCTAGAAACACCCACTAATGTTGAAGCTCCTTCTGCAGCTGACAAGTGCTTCCTTTCTCTGACCTTTGCGCTACTGCAACAACTCCCTGCATTTCGCACCATTGCACACCTCTCTGTGCCTTGCTGCACTGGTGCAACACTCCCGTGCCTCTTGCACTGCTGCAACTTGCTAGTTCTGCGCTGTCTTGGGACTCCTGCATTGTAGCTCTTTCTGCCGCTCCATCCACCTCCGTCTCTACCCACTCAGTGAGTCTTGTTACTCCTCGTTAGGGCTCCCATAGCGAGGTCTAATCCAAGTTGCTGGTGACCTCAAGGACCCTGCCCCTCATCCCCTGTAGTCCGCCTGACTACAACTTGATGTCTCCCCATTTCCCACTCAAGTGGCGTGTGTGCACTCATGGCACAACCATCATTTGCATTATATAATCCAAGCAATGATTAATTTTACCAGATGCGAAATATTTAATGGATGCGCCACGCCTTCGCAAGTAAATTTCAAAAGATCCAATATTTCAAGAAACCACGAAATTTTAAATGCTAACCAGCTCACAAAATGATTCACCACTTTTCAATAGCTAATCTTTAGATAAACATTTAAGCACATTTAACTATAAAGAAGTGGAACATAAATACCACAAAAGACACCAAAAAGAATTTTCAATTTTCAGTTAATGTTTTCAAAAAATTTAATTTTTATATATTTTTATATTTTTTTATAAAATTCTAAGATTAAAATCAAAATAAAACAAAACTAAAATCCTAATAAAAATAAATAATTACAATATTCACAGTTTAAAGGCTCTAAATAGCCAGATTTGCATGTATGCCACAGAAATATTTTCAGAATTTTAAATTTAATGTGAGGTGCTTCAAAAAACCCTTCATGCATCTGCAACAGAAATTCTAATGATAAGCCTAGGATGAAAACTGGCTGGGCTCTTCAGAAAATGCGATTCAAGAGATGGCTGGTTTAGCCGAGAACTTCCTTGAACGCCCGGTAATCTCAAAAAAATATTTCCTGCACAGCGTAATTCAAATATTAACAAAGAGGGGGAAAACGATACTAAAATCCAGATCTAATGGAGATACCTGCCGTCATACTCAGAAATTTAACTACCGTTCAAACCCTAGCGACTAAACAAGATACCTATGTTTAAAATCACTTTTCATCAAGTTGTCATCAATGGCTGAAAATAAATTTATGCAGAAAAATAAAACATCTTACAACATTTCCAGAAGAGTAACACCAGCAAGATTTCAACCCCAAAGTCTTTCTTTATTGCACACAAAATATGATTACAAGAGAGCTTTCTTTAGCACACGACTCTCCGATTGAATGATCTGAAATGACCCTTGACACCCTATTTAAAGGAAAATTTTTCCAACGGCTAGTTCGAGTGATCCATGTCAAAATGATCTCGACCGTCGATGAGGATCAACATCTCTTTTAATCTCATTCGTCAAAATTTTAAATGCATTTTAATATATTAAAAAATTAAAATTGCATTTATTTCTTCAAAAACTTATCTTATTTATTATATTATTCTCAATTTATTTAATTTTATTTTCAAGTTATTTTATTATTTTTTATTATTTTTACTGTACCCTCGAACTTAGCCTTTGGAAAAAAAACACCTAGGACCTAGGACTTATGAGGGGATAAAACATTTTCTAACCCTCAAGACACTTTACATCATGACTTGTACAATTTTACATCTCAAGGGGGAAATCCCATTTGACATAGACCCTCATAGACCACCCAGTTCTACAACACAAATATAATCTAGCAGATCTAGCAATTTGTAGTAACCTAACCAAATAGTTAGGATTATTTCCAAATTACTTTTACATAAACTCGACCTAGCACACTAGGACTCCCCTAAGATTCTAATGACAAAATCCATTCCAGCTTTGGGGTTACGCTGAAGGACAACTCTGCCGATCATGGATCGGTGGGACAAAAAACCTTCCGAAACGTAGATTATCACTAGAAAATTAGGTTTGCCTAGGCAATTTACATACATGACTTAGATCTGCTAAGATTATTTAGAATTTACACATGCAGACTGGATTTACAACATAACATGATCGGGCTGATGATGATAGTCGAATGGCACGGACACGTCAATCAAACGCTATCCCTTTTGTGAAAAAAGGGGGTGTACTGCTATGGGTAGTTGACACATAGTGGTCAACAATGCCACGACGCCCCTCTACTTCCCTCCTGGAAGTTCTCTGTTCAACTCCTTTGAGTCTCTACTTCCCGTCTAGAAGCTCTCTTCTGGATTCCCTTTGAGTCTTGATTTCCCTCCTGGGAATCCTTCTGCCACTTGTCGAGATGTCCCTTACTCTGATCGTCTTGTGCAACTGCACTGCTGATCTAGGTTCCTCAGCTAGAAACCCTCGGTAACAACTCCTCTTGCCCTGCTCTGTTAGGTACTATTCTGACTACAGTACCTCACCAACTCCACTCTGCAATATTTCTGCAGCCTTTTAGACTCCAACAACTACCTCTCTGTGAACTGGTTAGCCCCTCTTTGCCCCACGCTAACTTTGCTTCACCCCAGATGGGTTTGCGTCAACCCTGGGATGCCCTGTGTCAGTCGTTTGGCCCTCTGCGTCAGCTCTGGGATGCCCTGTGCCAACCCTCTGGCCCTCTGCATCAACAATGCTAGCCTCTCTAAGCCTCTACATAGTTCCCGACTTCTTCTGCGTGGCTCTGATTGGATCTGCTTCACACTTCCTTGGCTTCTGCATTGCTAGAAACATCTTCTGTCACCTCGGGACAACTGTTTTTTGTTGTTATTGCTCTACTCGGCTGATGTCTTTTAGTCCTCCTGTGATTTGCAATCACGCTCTGATATGATGTTGAAGTTTCTAAGTTTACTTAGTTTGGAAACCCTTCATGCACTTTTTCTGATTTATTCCTACCTACTTGTTATTTTTCTTTAACAAGTTATTTACAAAGTAGATATTGAAAATAAACACCAGTGCATGCTCAACATATTACAGATCAACAACTAAAAGAAACAAGAACAAACACACCACATGACACCATTTTTTGGACCAATTTCCGTGGAAAAACCCAATGCGGGAAAACCGATGCAGCTATTTGAGGGTTTTTTTATTAAGTAATATCAGAGTACAATCTGGGTGCCGAAACTGGCCTACCCAACAGAGAATTTCTTTAGCAGCTATACCTCATAATTTGAGAGAAATCTCCTGGCTGAAACCCCAGAAAACCCTTCTGGCAACTCTTCAACACAAAACTGCTCCTGCAACCCCAACAACTTTCCAATCTGGACTGCATCAGCCCCTCTCTGTCTCACGCTGGCCCTGTATGAACCTTTCTTTGCTTGCGTTAGCCCCAGGAGGCCCTGCGTTAGCTCTAGAAGCCTCTACATCAGCTACGCTGGCCCCTTTGGTGCTCTGCGCAGCACTTGGCTGCCTCTGCGTGGCCCTGTGTGAGCCCTTGCTGGCTCTGTGTCACCCTCCTTGGCTGCTACGATGCTCTCCCGACACAATCTCTGCCTTCGCCGTTTCTCTGTACTCAGTGCCCCTCAGCTGCTCTCCTGATAACTGATTCTATCTCTCTTAGCAAACCCCGCTCTAGAGAATAGAATGACTGATCATGTGGTGTACCCTCCAAGTGACCCTCAAGCCTTCTCTTATACTTTTCCTGTTGACATCTCAAGGCCGAGATTAAGTCCCTAATCAACGGCTAAGATTAGATCTGGCTTGATCCATGTCTTTTGGACCATTCTAATACAGATTCATATTAATACACTTTAATATTTTATTTTCCTTAAGTTTAGACATAGGGACTTCATTAAAAATATCAACTATTTTAATATCTCCTGATCTGTTTAGAATATGCCCAAATCCTTTCCGGGTATTGGAGATCTCATGTGCCCCAACCTCTCCACCAAATTTCGCGGTTAGGGCACATCCGATGCTACCCCAAATCAACAGAAGATTATAACTTCTAGACGATTGATGTTATATGGTTCAATCCATGTTTTTATGTTTTTTTATATCTAATTCATCATTCTATATGCTTTTGTTGACATATATGCATGAAAATATATAAAAGTATATATTATATAAAAATTCACTCCCGATTCGCTCTTGAACCAGGAGCTTTTGAAGATGTCGCTCTCCGCTTGTGCTTTTGCTCCCAATCCCTGCTCTCGCTTTCCGCTTCTGTTCCTGGGGTATAGCATCAACATATTCTTCTAGTACCATTGCCACTTCAGTAGGTATTGGTATGTCTTCACCTTCTCTCTGCACCATTAACGCATAACATATTCTTGTTACCTTCACTTACTTAACAAGTTGTGTTTCAAAGAACATATTTTCAACTTTCCCTTCGTCCTTAAGAGGTAGTAAGATGACTAATTGATCCATTCTTCTAAAATGTATATGTATTTTGCTTGCCATCATGCATGACTTTTTTGTCATATTGCCATGGCCTCCCCAACAACATATGGCATGCATCCATTGGGATGACATCACACCATATTTCATCTTTGGAAGGCTTTCCTATAGAAAACTTGAGCAAACACCTTTTTGCAAGAATAACTTCATTCCCTTTTTTAAACCATGCAATTCGGTAAGGATGTGGATGTTTATCATAGTGTAGGTTCAATTTATCTACCATCTCCTTGGAAACCATATTTTCACCACTACTACTATCAACAAGAACTTGACATACCTTTCCCCTCGAAGTGCACCTGGTTTGCAAGATATTCGTCTGAAGACAAGAATTTTCATTATTGTTACTCTGTCTTTGCTCCTTTTCTGGAATCACCATTGCTCTCCTCATCATGAGATTCTCCCCCACATCCGTTGGAACTTGAGATTCAACTCCTCCTTCATTCTCGGCTTGGGCCAAGTTCAATCTAGGTTGCTCTCCTTATTTCTGCTCTTGCATGTTATAATTTGGGCATTCAAATGCTCTATGACGCTTTTCACCACACCTAAAACAAACAAAGGGTCTTCATTGCTTTCCCAATCCTCTAGCACCATTGTAACCTCGATCCCTTTGAAATCCTCTTCCTCTTTGTTGATTTGGGTTATTTTGTCGAGTACATTTTGTTTTATCTGCTCCTTGGGATGACTCTCCTCTAATATAGTTTTAACTATTGCGCAATGGAGATGTACCTCAGCCTTTAAGGCTAACTTGTATGCCTCTTCCATGTTGCTAACCCGATGCATGCTCGATTAATCTCGGATAGAAAATTTTAGAAAGTTCACATACCTTGCAACCAGTTGCTCATCTATTTCTTGGTGATCCACGAGAATGGACAATTCATAAAACTCTTTCATATGATCTTCCATAGTAATCAAGTTTTGCTGCAAGTTCTAAAATCTACGAAAAAGGGTGTATGCGTAGTCTAGAGGATAAAAATTCCGTTTCAACTTCTTCTCCATCTTATTTCAAGTCCTAATTGTATCTTTTCCCTTTTTTGTTCTTTCTTTTTGCAAATGATCACAGCAGATCATTACATGATCCTTTAACTTGGCGCATGTGAATTTTGCCTTCATTTTCTCTGTCACAGGCTTCCATTCAAAAAATTTTCTCATTTTGTTCAGCCAATCTATTAACTCCTCTTGCTTAAGATGACTTGCATAGTCTGATACTTGCATTTTGATTGCATCATTTCTTCCTTCTAGAGCCTTGATCATTCTCTCTTCAAAAGTCATGCGCTCTAATTGTTCTTCATGAAGTTCTGCATGTTGATCTACATCTCTGTGGTTTGTCCTTTCATCAGACGCATCTCCTCTTGGCATCATTCTTTAATTTGCCATCATGTTTGTAAGATCGACTACTTGTCGTTAGAGATTATGCATATCTATGCTGAAATTCTAGAGTTGCAAAGACTAGAATAATTTTTCACCATTTGATAACTACTTCTGTTGATGCAAATTGTTTCTTCTTTATATATATATATATATATTTGGTCAAGCAGGCATACATGAAAAGCTTCAACCAATAATTCTACAACAATAGACAATAAACAAGAGACATGAGACACCAAGAATAGGCTCATAGCCAGGGCAAACCCCACACGGGGAAAACCCAAAATTCTTTCCTTATGAGAGAGAGATTCTGTCCATCAATAGTACATCAAAATTGTTCTAGTAATTCCAAAATGATCATCAATGAAGTACCTATCCAAGTTTTCTCATAGAATGTGAGAGAGAGATGCCACCTCTGTCCAACAAGAAAGGACTATATAAGAAGGCTGAAATGTAGGCCTGTAGTCACTGTGATGTGTTCAAGAATGTAACTAGTGTCGGTCTTCATAATTATATTTGAGTCATAATGTAATGTATTTGTCAAGAAAGAAAAAGAAATCTTGTTGTAAAAGAAATTGACTTATTAAAGCATGGGTTTCTTTCTTGGCCTAATGATTAATAGGTCAAAGCCTCCATTATAGGCTTCGAGGGTTTATGTCAAGAGTCCCTTTCCATGTCATTGTGTAATAGACCCTTCTTGGGCTTTGTTTACCAAGAAATAAATTTATTTCTATGTAAAATGAGTCATTTAGGCCTCCTCCACCAAGTCGGCCTCATTGTGAGGCAAAATTCACTATATAAAGGTAACATATCAACCTCATTTGGAGCACATTCATAACAAGTTTGATTTGCAGTTGTTGGAAAAGAAAAGAGAGTGCTAAATTCTTGGAAGAAGGAGAAAAATCCTAGTGAAGGTGAAGAAACCCTAGCGAAAAAGTTTGGTGACCATATTCTCTTTCCTTTGACTCACATGTGCAAAATTTTGAAGCTACTGGAGGGCCAAAGTTGCAGGGCTGTAGTAGGGCTGAAATCTTGAAGCTGGGGGCCAGAATTATGACTTGAAGCTAGGTTGAAGTAGTTTGACAAAAGGTGACTTCTGGTGTTTGGTTCATCATCTTAATAGGTTGACTTGGTGGAGGAGGAAGGTCTTTTGGTTTGAGGTCTTGGATTGTCTCAAGTTTGATTTGAATCTAGTACATAGGGTTTTTAGCCTTGGCTGAGTGCCTATATCTGGTGTCCTTGATAATCATGTTTTTATTTTGATGATTGGTTGATGAGAAGAAGATAAAAGAAGAATATAAAGAAAGTAAATAAGAGCACAAGTATATCACAAGTAATTGTCAAGACAAGAAAATCTTTGTGCCTTTTTGGTTTTCTAACATGATGGAAGGCCAAGTTTCTCATTGAGGTCACCACAAAAGTTTACTAACAAACTGTCAAAGAGTCGACCCCAAAACCCTTGAAAACTTCAAAAGTTTGATACAAGAAAGAGAGCGAGATTTTCTCGAATTATTCGGCCTCAAAACAAAAGTATGGGTGATTTCAAACGAAACAAAATAACTGAGGTCAACAAGCCCTTGAAGTAGGTCCAAACCGCAGTCAAAATGAAACTTTGATTGTCTTCTTCGCACATGAGAATAGGCCTATAATAGATGATTGAATTAGCTTATGATTGCAGACCAAAATGCTTGTTGATGTGTTAGACGAAATGATGCCAACGACCTCATATTAATAGCCATCAAGTTAGGGCTTTATTTGCCTAATGGAACCAACATGATGACCTTCCTTAGAGCCGAATTGTAGGTGACAAATAAATCGATTTCTTCTTTGAAAAATGCCGATCGAAGCTACAATATATTTCAACACTCCCTCTTAGCTAGGGAGGTAATTTTCATTCTCTCTCGTGATTCTTCTTCCTGACCAATGCATAGGTCGCATGGCCCACAACCTAAGGAAGAGAACACAATCCAAGCCTCTCTTTCTTTTAAAATCATCATAAGGAAATATGCATAGCATCCATCTCAAAGTATCTCCTGGTCAATAAGGTCTATCGGCATACTGCATACATGAGGAATCATCAATACATATCCAAGACAACAATGTCTTTCGGCACACAACTTACAAGAGAAATCATCAATACATCTCTCGAACAACAATGTGTCTCAGCATGCAAACTACAGGAGGAATCATTAATACATCTCCCGACCAACAATGTCTCTTGCCACACAGCCTACAAGATTAATCCATGATGCTATGTTATTAGTGCTTCCTCTTCAAGGGGATTCTCATTCATTCTAGTTTCTTCATATAAACATCAATAACCAGTTCATCATCAAAGTAACGATGGTGGATTTCAGTTCTTTATCAAACACAACATTATTCAGCGGTTCATTCAACTTCAGCCTGGGCTTCTCTCGAAAACAAACATTAACAAATATTAGGATACCTTTGCAGTGGCTTCTTACAAAAGCAACGATCAACAACCACAGTAGAATCCAACAGACCATAATTAAATCCAACAGACAACAATGAACCAATTAGTGAATCAACTAAGTCAACATCAGAGTCTTGTAGCTTCTTCAAATCATTCATCAAGAAGATATTGATGGACCTGTAGTCTATTGTGCCAAGGATATCACCAGGTTTATGCATCAAACACAAATCCCTCTTACAAAAAAAATCATGAGCCCATTTTTAGCATGTCTAGATCAACATCAATCTTCAAAGCTTCTAGCCACCTTCATGAGAACGAGCTTCAATTAGGCTGATCTTGTCTCGTCCCTCTGAGTACAGAGCTTATTGCGAGTCTTCTTGTCACATTGTTCTTCTATCATTTCAATGATTACCACACCTTGGCAGTCTCCATTATGTACTTGTAGTTCTCACTATTGAAAATGTAGCTATGGTCGTTCTTCATATTTGCTATTGTACTTTATCATTATGTATTTATTGTAAAATTGAATATTAAAAATTATTTTGAAGCATGGGTTTCATGCTCTTTTCACTTGTTCATTAGGTCAAATCCTCCATTGAAGGCTTCTAGGTTTTTCTTGAGTCATAAGAGTCATTATCATATACATTAGACCCTTCTTGGGCTTTGTATCATGAAAAAAAAAATTATTTTGGTCAAAACAACTATATTTCACCTCCTCACCAAGTCGGCCTTGCCTTGATGAAGTCAACCTTGTTTGGGGCGTTTCGACCTTGTGGAAGCAGTATAAATAGAAGGAGTGTTAGACCTATTTGGCATCAATCAATCCAAAAGTTCGATCTGTAGTGAAGGAAGAAGAAAAAGAAGTGCGAAGTCAAGGACAGGAAGGACAAATCAAAGGAAGAACAAAAATCGAAGTTTTGGGTATCTCTCTCTCTCACACATGTAAGTTTTTCTAGGGTCTCTAGGCAAGTTGCTGGGGCTGAAATTTCTGCAATGACTGTAGGTACGAAATTTTGAGTTGCAGGGGACTAAAATTTCAGTTGGAGC
Organism: Pinus taeda; assembly: GCA_000404065.3. NCBI lineage: Eukaryota > Viridiplantae > Streptophyta > Pinopsida > Pinales > Pinaceae > Pinus > Pinus taeda. Next base: position 236,576 of record APFE031460539.1, on the reverse strand, counting down.
AAATCTGAAGGGTGTTGACTCTTGTTGACTTTGGTATAGTTTGTCTATTGAAAGGAGGGTTGACTTGGTGTTTGGAGGAGGTCTTTGTCTTGGTCAAAAGGTCTTGGATTTTTTCACTTTGACTTGGTTCTATTAGAGAAGAAGAGTTTGACTGGGTTTTCCCATAGGAGAGAGGTTTTTCCCTGGCTAAGTGCCTACATCTTGTGTCTCTTGTTTTTGTGATCTTCATATATTTTTGATTTGGTAATTTCTTGATGAAAGACAACATAATAAAGTAAAAGAAGTTAACACATATCCCAAGTAATTATCAAGAAAAGAGGAATCAAAACCCTAGTATCTAGATACATTGATTTCTCAATGCTCAATAGGAGGTTATCGAATAACAAGAACAACCAAGCAAGCCAACAGACTCATAATGAAATAATCAATAAAAATAATCAAGATAATACTTATCTTTGAGAGTATGTCAGCTCCCTCTTGATCTTATCTTTATTAGATTGAGTCAATCTCATCACATCATCATCATCAAAGATTTCAGATTATCATCTACATCATTATTACTATCAATGAGTCCATGTCATCCATGAATCCATGTCATCAACGAGTCCATGCTCATCATCTAATCATCATCATCATCAAGGAGTCTACATCATCATCATCAAGGAGTCTACATTATCATCAAGTCCATATCTTCATCATCATCAAGTAGTCATGTTCACATTAACATCGTCAACGGGTCCATGTCATCAACTAGTCCTTGCTATCATCAAGGAGTTCTCATCATCATCATTAAAGAGTCTAATCACATCATACACATTATCATAGTCAACATGGAGTACTTATCATCATTAATAAGGAGTACACATTGTCAACATCATAGAGTATGCATCATTCATCATTAAAGAGTCAACATTAATATCCTCAAGGAGTTCAAATCATCATCCTCATCATCAACACCAAAGTGTTCACATCATCAAAGAGTTCATCATTAATGAGTCCATATCATCAGGAGTCCACGTTATCAACAAGTCAACATCATTATCATTAATATCATCAATGCAATTACGAATTCACATCTTCATTATCAATGATTCTTGAGATTAGTGATCCACATCATCATTATCCAGATCATCAAGAGGTTAGGGTTTTTAAACAAAATTAGTTCTAGGATTAGGTTCCTTTTCATCTTCAACCCGTACCTTAGGGTTTATAAATCATAACAAACAATGTTAGTAGTGATTAAAACAATAAAAGAAATCTAAGATACTTATCTTTTTCTAGACAAGACAACTCCCTCTTAATCTTAGTCCTCTTGAGTCTAGTCATTAATTCCCTATTTCCATCATGCCCATCTTCATTTTGCTTCCTTCATAGTGAATCTGCAATTTTCATTGACAAGCACAACCAAGCAAAATATACGAAAACAAGAGTATGAAATCAATTTTGACAATCTAGGGTTTTCATGATTCTACGGTTTTACAATCCAAGTCCCATCAAGGGTTTATAAACCTTGGACACCAAAAGCCTTTAAAAGAAAAATAGGATCTACAAGCCCTAGATCCTTATCAAGCAAAGTAAGCTGTAAAACCCTAACTTTAAAAACAAAATTGTACATACCTCTTCGCCTTTACTCCTTATATCTGTTTGCAAGGACTGTTCTTCAAGGACCTATTTTGATCTTCAATTTCTCCTATAGAATAGAGTCTTGACTCTTCTTGAGTGCATGCTGCCCATAACTTGTCAAAGGTTAGAGCATTTTTTTGTTTTTTGTTTGTCTGCGTTAATACCTGATGCAAATGAGTCCCAAGATCTAGGGAGACCATCCAAAACAACAACTACCGATTCCTTATCATATACTTCTTCCTCAATGGCTTTGAGTTGGTCTCTAATTTGAGATATCTGTGACAATTCCCAAGACTTTGTTCCTTTCAATAATGATTTCAATTCTTTCCTTCCATGCCCTGTAGATAAGATAGATAAGATCAGATAATTTTATTAATGTCCAACGAATGACCACAAAGTAGGTCAAAGGGACTATCGACCGTGCCCAGTAGGAGAACCAAACGGTCTCCTCAGAAAGACAAATACTGAAAGAAAGAAAGGAAATAAAAACGAGGCGGGTCGGGAAGAGCGTATGGAGCTCCGATCCCGACCATGCCGACTGATCTCTAGATTGCGTCGCAGGATTACTGGTGAAGAAGACCCTGGGGACGCGAATGTGGGAGTCCGATTCTCCTAACATCCGAGGTCGAGAGAGGAGAACTGTGGGTAGTTTAGTAAGGTTTGCTGGTTTGAAACGGTGGGCGCTGGTTGCCTCCCATTGTGTTGTCTCCGTGATCTAATGATCCTGGGCCGCCTCTCGGGGAGATGCCTGGTACGGTTCTGCTGCTGGGCCCTCGTAGGTAAGGGGCTTCTCCTCTTAACTGAACGAGGGTTTGTCGATATGTGTGAGCCAACTTGATCGATATTCTCACTGGTTGATCTCTTAACTCCTCGGGATGAGGGAAGTATGTTGAAGAAGGAGGTGATCTGGCGAGTAGTGTTGGGTCGGACGGGAGGCTGGAGGATATGTTCTCGATGCTTAAGAGTCTCCTGGATATAAAGTGCGACGCATCTCTGGTCCGTGTAGCTGAAGAAGCTGGAAAGGGTATGAGGTCCCCTGAATAGATAGTGAAAGCGATCCCTGATCTCATAATATATCGGACACCCAAAGATGAAGTGCCATTCGTTTTCCACCTCCTGTGTATGGCATAGCCGGCAAGTCCTATCAACTCTCTCTATCTGGTGGTCTGTCTCTACCCGAAGCCTGTGTGATCCAACTCTGAACTGCCCGAGGGGGATCCGAAGAGCATGCATCCAATGCCGAAGCATGTACTGGGGGCGAACTATAAGCCCGTCTCTGATACTCAAGAAGTGCTCTGCATAGAAAGCCATCTTTGGACGCAGCCCCCCCGGGGGGTCAATCCATGTGACCTGGATAAACTGCCTGTAGATGTCTTCCTTGATGATCTTATTTAGTTCCTGCCTGGGGGGGAGTCTGCTGGGGGCGTTCAAGGAGTACCGAAAGGGGGGGAGGTGATCTATATGGAGTCCCACTGCTTTGAGGAACTTTGAGACCCCTGTATACCAACACTTGGTTTTTCCTGGTTGTGTGCGATTGATGGCCTCAGAAGAGCAGTAGGCTAAATAAGGGTATCTGTCGCGGCCTTTCAATGTGTCTGCGAAGCTCCGAACTCGGTGGAGAAAGGAGACTAGTCTGAAGGCTGTCTCTAGGGGCTCCTTCAAACTTACTTTCAGTCTTTAGAATGAAGAATTCATGATGAAAATACATGACAGAACCCAAAAACCTTTCAACTGCTCTTCAAGATGCTTTTCAAGTGTTCTTCATGTGCCCTTAAGCTGTTCTCTCTGCTCTTTTTCTTTCACCAAAGCTCTGAAATCATGTTTAAATTTTACAGATGCAGAGACTAGATGGAGCTAGCATAGTTGCAGTTCCAGGGGTCATAGAATAAAGAGAATGATTGTTGTTTCGGTTCCTGTAAGCCAATCCAGTTCAAGTTCTGTTCCGAAAGTCCGGTGGATCAATCTATACTTTCAGTAAGCAGTTTAGGTGGCCAAACAACTATACAATGAAAACTCAACCAATAATTCTACAACAAGAGCAGTAAATAGAGATCATAATGAACAATAGACAATAAGCAAGAGACAAGAGACACCAAAATTATGCTCACAGCCAGGGCAAAACCCCACACAGGGAAAACCCAAAATTAATTCCCTATGAGAGAAAGATTCTGTCCATCAATTGTACATCAAAATTGTTCCAATAATTCCGAAAAGATCAACAATGAAGTACCTATCCAAGTCTGCTCATAGAATGAGAGAGAGAGAGATGTCACTTCTGTCAAACAAGAAAGGACTGTATAAGAAGGCCGAAATATAGTCCTGTAGTCACTGGGATGGAAGGCTGAGATTCTCACTGAGGTCACCATAGTAGTCTACCAATGAACTGTCAAAGACTCGGCCCTAGAACCCTTGAAAACTTCAGAAGTATGACACAAGAAAGAGAGCAAACTTTTATGCAATTATTCGGCCTCAAAACAGAAGTATGGATGATCTCAAATGAACCAAAATTACTGAGGTCAGGGAGCCCTTGAATTAGATCCATACCGCAGTCAAAAGGAAACTTTGATTGTCTTCTTCGCACATGAGAATAGCCCTGTAATAGAGGACCGAATTAGCTTATGATTGCAGACCAAAATGCTTTTTAATGTGTTAGACAAAATGATGCAAACAATCTCCTATTAGTAGGCGTCAAGTGAGGGCTTATTAGTCTAATGGAGCCGACATGGTGACCTTCCTAAGAGCCGACTTGTAGGTGTTAAATAAATCGATTTCTTCTTTGAAAAATGTCGACCAAAGCTACAATATATTTCTACACATTTACACAAGACCTCCTATTCCTCTTACTCTCCCAGCCATCTTCCTGCTCTGATACCAGATGATGTAGCCAAAAAACACTGGACTGCAATTTCTATTTGATTAAGCGATTACCATATACCAATGGAAGCATAAATCTCCAAATTCTATTAATCGAAATTTTTGTGTATACATTTCAGCAATCCTCCTTTCTCCTTGGCCTGTTGACACAGTGATGGCCTTCCTAGCAAGATTGTGCAATTCTTCAACAACCCTACTAACAGTTGTGGTAACAGGTCATATTTTATCTTAAGCATCTGAATCACTTGTTCATTACAATATGGATGTTTGAAGGATGGACCAACATATTATATCAACTATTCTCCTTCACCCATTTTGATGATCTGTCAGTCTAGTTGTTAAATAGTTGGGTTAATGTCATGTTAAACATATTTAAAGAGGTGCATATCACAAGAGGAAATACTTTTGATTCTAGAGCTTCAATGATATTGTCACTTTAGCCCCTAACACACCAATTTAATACCAATGTTTGTTGGATTCCACTTTTCTCACATGTATAACATTTCCAACACTTGGGTGATTTCATTTTTTCTGCACTTTTCCAATCTTCAAGCCTTAGTCCATTTTGTGCATCTTTAAGAAAAGTGTAAACTGTTGGAATTTCTAAGTCTAAATGTTAGAAATCCTTCATGTACTTTATGATTTATTTATGCCTACTTGTTCTATTTAATTAACAAGTTATTTACCATGTAAATACTGATCATCAACTGAAGGAAAAAACAAGCACACAAGTGACACTGTTGTTTTTGGACTAATGTCCCCGGGAAAACCCAATGCGGGAAAACCAATGCAGCTGTTTGAGGGTTTTATTATTAAGCAGTTTCATAATACAATCTGGGTGCCAAACCAGCCCACCCAACAGATAATGATCTTGGTAGTAGTACCTCTCAGTTGGAGACAGATATTCCGGCTAAAACCCCGGATGAACAATCCCACACCTCTCAACTCCAATCTGCCCCACGAAATCTCCAACGTCTGCCTCTAGGGACTACGTCAACTTCTCTGGCCCAGTGTCAGCCCTACGTCACCCCAAATCGCCCTGTGTTAGCCTCTGGAGGCACTACATCAGCCTCTAGAGCCTGTACGTCACCCATGCTGGCTCTCTTTGGCACTGCGCATCTCTTTGCTGCCTCTGTGTGGGCCCTCACTGGCTCTGCGTGGTCTCTAGCTGGCTCTGTGCCCTCTCTCCCGACTTTTGCGTTGATGCTCTCAGTACCCTCTCTGCCTCTCTACTTCTGTATTCACTGTTGCTCAGCTGCAATTCTGATCACTCTGATTTCCTCAGCAAGCCTTGCCCCAGAAAATCGAATTCTTGATCAACTCAGTGTGTTCTCAAAGTGACCCTCAAGCCTCCTCTTATACTTCTCTCGTTAACAATTCAACGACCGAGATTAAATCCCTAATCAACAGCTAAGATTAAGTGATCCTCAAGCCTCCTCTTATACTTCTCTCGTTAACAATTCAACGACCGAGATTAAATCCCTAATCAACAGCTAAGATTAAGTGATCCTCAAGCCTCCTCTTATACTTCTCTCGTTAACAATTCAACGACCGAGATTAAATCCCTAATCAACAGCTAAGATTAAGTCTCTGGCTTGAATCCATGACTTTTGGACCCTTCTAACATAGTTTTATATTAATTCACATTAATATTTATTTTCCCTAAAGTTTAGAACTTAGGACTCCATTAAAAATATTAATTATTTTAATATCTCCCAAACTGTTTAGAATCTGCCCAAACCATTTCTGGGTATTGGAGATCTCATGTGCTTTAGCCTCTCCACCACATTCGATGCTACCACAAATCAATGTAAACTTTTATACTATGCGTATTTGCGACAATATTCATCTTCTGACCTTTTGCGCCATTACGCCATTCCCAAGAAATTTGTCTTTTATAATGATTGGCAAATGCTGTTGTTGTGGACAACTCTAAACATGCAATAATGGGTTCTTGCTGCTAGACTACATTTTGTTAACTTTCCAGTGTTTTATGCTGTTATAATTACTTCAAACATTTTTTTCCAATTTCAACCACCCCAATAATAGTAAAACAATTATAGATAGAACAATAAACAATCAATGCACAATAGAAGATAGCCAAACACATTGAGACACAAAGATCTGGTCAAAGACTAGGGAAAAACCCCGCAAGGGGGAAAACCCTTTGATCAAATCTTCTTCTTCTAATAGTCAATCAATGTTTTGCATGAGATACATAGCCCAAATAGTACATCTAACATCTGGTCAAAGTCAAATCCTTGACTGCCAAATCAACCAATCCAAAATAGGTCAACAAAGAGAAATAAAGTCAAATCTGGTCAAAGGTACCATTCTGCAATTTTTGGCCCTGTGAAAGTAAGTCAACAGCAGTCAACAATCTGCCCTAACCAGTCAAAGTCAACGGTCCAGCTGCTCAGAAAACTTCGGTCAAACTAGCAATGAATTCGGCCTTCCTTAGTCAAATTCAGTCAAAACAGTAGCAAAATCTTGGTGAAAGGAGAGCTAAGTCACCTGACACGGGGATTCAGGACACATAGGATTCGAGATTCGTGGTGTCGGATTCAGACACGCTGACCCCCCGGAATAGGGCACGTTAGGACACGTTATATATTAT